>JASCZW010006376.1:0-98022 GCA_034211315.2 Aedes japonicus | reverse complement strand
AAGACCTACGGTGTACAAGGGGCTCAAGGGACTCGAGAGCCACGAATCGGGCATTTTGGAGGGATACTGTGTATGAGGCTATGTAAAATTTACATGATATATCCCATTATTTTCTGCCCATTCCCGTTATGTGCATTAGATAACGCAGAAAATTCAATGTTTCTTTGAATCTGTGTATGTATCTAGCATTATTTGTCCATACTTTTTATTTTTTGCCATACCTTCTGCATAAATTCAAGGTCATCCTAAGACATTATTTTTTACTTTTTTGTTGAATAATCTTATTGAGGACATCTTTAAATTAAATTTGAATTCAACGTTTGTGTTATTCTTTAAAAGATCGGGGGGGGGGGGGGGGAGGAGGCGTGGCAACCCATACAAAAAAATGGAGGTCCATACATAAAACGTGTCAAGAGAGGAGGGGGGGGGGGTGTTAACAAATTCTTTAATTTCTGACCAAACTTTCTATATCAAGATCAAAAAGGAAAAAGTTACATGATTTAGGATAAAATAACACCTCACTCTTAAATAATCCGTTATACCCACATACTTTGCATAACATAAATAAGGTTTTTTTTAGTTTTTGCTACATACCATTTCAAGACAAACTGTCTAAAACATTTTAAATATAAAAGATAGAAATGTAAAACTTTTCTTTTTGGAAGACGTTGTTTGAAAGCAAATTAAAGACTGTACTCGAACACAAGGAGTCACACCAAAATGGTCACCAAAATTTAATTTTTGTCTGATTTTCTTAAAATTTTCAGAGAATGTACATTTTAGGTTACTTTGATTTAGGTGAACTTTGATTAGGGTTTAATTTCAATGGTCTATTGTATCTCCTCTCCATGACCGAATGCCCGCACTTTGCCCTTGACACCACTCATAAAGTTTTGAGCAATAGTGGGGCCGACTTCATTTGATACTTTCCCCCACTGGTTCATCAAATCCAGCATGTTCTCGAATGTTTTAGGTGTTTTACAAGATTTGGCCTTCATGATGGCCCAAATTTTCTCAACCGGACGAAGTTCGATGGGTTGAAGTACTTAACAACATTGTTATCTCTGTACCAGTCTAACACTGGGCACGCGTGTCTTGCGGCAAGGTATCAAATTCGGCAAAAATAGCGTCTTGCCTCCATGAGATCACATGAAGAGCTGCAGGCGCTTCTAAATTTGCCCATTCATTGGAGCCGTTGTGCTGTATGGCTGGCTCTCTCCACACTCACATATGGCTTACCAAACCAAGAACTTCTTGGTGAATGCATCAACCTTCTTCTTCCTTACCACATTAAAAACGGCCAACCGTGATTTGGTGGTAAAACTCCTGCTCCGGCATTTACTTTGTGTTCGCTTTGATGTAACTCTCGTGTACAGGGTGCTCAATAAGCTTAAAAACAACTTTTCATCGTTGTGTAGGTGCGCATCATGTGCATTCTATGTATGGGTATGGGTTTAGTATTGGTTTGGTATATAGGCTACTTGCACAGTGTCAACTGGCTGTCATTTGTTGTTTATTTACCACGCACGATGAAGGAGTGCCACGACGTCATAGTAAAGTTGTTTGCGAGAGGTGAGTGACTCAGCGACATATTCCGGCGGTAGAAATCCAACGGGAAATTACATCTTCACCACCATCCGTCGGTACCGGGAAACGGGCTCGGTCAAGGTTAGTGCGATATCCGGGCAGCCGCGTTCGGCGAGTACGCCAGCAGTCATAAACGTGGTTAGGAAGCGGGTTCGCTGACCTGGATGTGTCGATCGGGACTGCCCACACCATTATTGCGAAGGACCTGGGATACAAGCAGTTCAGGAAACGCACGGTTCATGGGGCACCGGAGGCTACAACGAAGAAGAGGCTGGACAGATCCAAACTTTCGCGGCACGCAAACCAGGAGTTCAGCCGCACAATGTCCAAAATGATCGGCTGTGGGTGGCGACGTTCGTCAGCATCCCCCCCGTCCCACATAAACATCGCGCGGTTCCAGAGCGCCGCGTCGGTGATGGTGTGGAGGGCCGTATCCGGGCGTGGGAAGCTGCCACTGGTATTTATTTAGAAAAACGTAAAAATCAACGCCGCGTACTATAACACCAAGGTTCTGGAGAAAGTTCGCGTTACGTTTATCAACCAGATGGCGGAACAGTCCACACGCCGAATATCGTCTAAGCGTGGTATAGGTAGAATTTGTCTGATTTTCTGGATAAGACTTTGTGCCTCCCAGCTCCCCAGATCTTAATCCCCTGGACCTTTATCTATGGTGGTACAAATGAGGCTCTGTAGCTCAACATTTAGCGCATCAACAAGGCACGTGGGCAGCCGAGCAACACCAAAGGCGTCTTATTAGTCCGATAGGAAGACAATGGTCGCCGCGTGCTTCCATCGACGAAGCAAATCATGAATTATCGAATGGGAGCTTTGACGTTCTCAGCATCGTCCGGATTGGATCCGACCTTGAAGTTGGCGTAGAAGAAAGTCGCGAACCAGCTGCCACCAAAATTGTCAAAAAGCCACCAAGTCAACACGGGCAGTTGATATGTTGCAGGTGCGATCCAATCGGTTGCAGACATGATAAGCGCATAAGACGCCAGATAACTGTTGCTCAATCCTTGATCCTCGAGAATCGCCCAGGCGCAAATTTACCTTGCATCAGCTGTACGCAACTATGTTAATGGAATTTTTGTATCTGGTGAAACTTATTGGACGTACCAAAGCTTCCGAATTCGTGGAACAGGCGTTGAAACATATGTTCAGTGTAAGAGCCCGTCGAGGTTCCGAAGGATGAGAAGAAGGATTGATATCAGACTTCTGAGGGCAGGATTTTTCGTATACAGCATTTCAAAGCTAGGTGTACGGGTTGTGGAAAAGATTTAACTCAATGTTTGTGAGGTATCAAGAAATAAATATCACTTGAAACATAAATTCCCATCGTATTAGAAAGTACTTAGAGAAAATGAACCAAATAATCTAGTACCTGCTCAACTGTGGTGTCATTGAGGGGATGGGGAATAAATTAACGCTGGGCACACCACCAGGGATCATAAGTGCTGGGTACATTTACGTCGAGGATTCCTTAAAACAGATGCTGTCATCCATTATTTTTCTTCGAATCTCGGTTGATTGACAAAAAACCCTTACTTATCAGCTCCGCTTATAAAAAGTATCAAAAATTTCCAGCAAGTGCATCTGCAGTTATATAAAAACCTTTATTGATCTTACTAATCATCTCTATGAGTATTTACGACTAATATCATCCTACCGAATGCCTTACACCTAACTATACTTCAGTGCGACTCACAATATGGCAAGAATACGTTCCGAGAGAGTTTGAAACCATAGCTTTTCCAACATTATTTCAGCAGTTGTTTTGCTGTCCTCATGGATTGTCTTTAAATTTACGATTTCTATCTAATAAATTAATAGTCTACTATCACATTCAATTACATTTTTCGTTTGACGCGATCCAATTGCTATGTTTTAAATTCTACCGTAATGCAACAAAAAGTTTCGTTGTATTGCTATAAATATCATCTTACATGTTACATAGGTGCTGGAAAAATGTGTTTGTATGGCATCGACTTAGATTTTTCTGTTCCTCTTCCCCATGTCACTTCCATTCATAGTATGCACTTAGTATTCATCAAAGGGAAGAGAGCTGACTTTATTTGGCAACAGTTACCTTCATACCACTTTCACCATCAGAGCGAGAGAAACTTGATCAACGCATCATATATCAACCGCGGATTAATGTCCGAGTCTGCCGTATAGCGAACTCCGCGAAGGTTCCCATCATTATGGCTCAACACTCCGTACTCTCCAACGATAAATCCGTCGGATGTTTTCTCTTCTACCCGATATTTACGATAGTTCCGGCCTTCTACCACGTAGCCAACTTTTGAATCGTCAGTTGAGCCAGCTACAGGGGCTAGCGTTTGCACCACATTAGGAGTGCTCCCATTGCCGACTCCTTGCTTTTCCACGTATGGATCTATGACCTCCGTTGGATCGGGAGTTGGTTTGTTGAAGTTTTTCCTCACTGGTTCATGTACTTGTTTTGGGGTGAACTTGCCAATTGCGTTATGAATTGAGCTACGTTCCTCCGCATCTGCTGGTGCGTTGAGTTCATCATATGGAATTTTATCCAAATCGTTGAATACTAAGCGCTTCGGACTGGTAGGTGATTCGGTAGTTGTCGCCTCTTGAGAAGGAGAAGCTCTAGAAGGAGCGTTATCATAAGCCGTTTGCCAAAAACTGGAAGGTTTAGAATAGATCTTAGCCGGTTCGGAATATATTTTTGCAGGTTCAGAATAGATCCGCGATGGTACAGAGTAGAATTTAGCTGGTTCGGAGTAAATTTTCGCAGGTTCTGACCATACTTTTGCCGGTTCACTATAATTTTTCTCCGGCTCAGACCAAACAACAGCTGATCTGGGCAGAGATGGTTCGCTGACTGTGGTGATTGACGATTCAGCCATCATAATTTGCGAACCATTCATCTTGGGAAGATATTCTTCGTCAATATCTTTCCAAGTTTTGAGAGTTGGTGCCGTCTCACCAATGAAACTGTATGAAACGGAACGAGGTTGATCATTTTCACTTTTCTTATCATGATAGATAACCGTCTGACGAGGAGCAACGAGATCTTGTTTACGCTGCATTCGTCCACGGGTTGGCTTAGATTCAAGAGTAGAATGAACATTAGATGGTTCTCCCTGTTCTTCGACTTTTTGTTGGTGATCAACAGAAGGGTCACTTTCCTCAATCGTTAACTCACTTCTATAAGAATTCGAATTTACGGAACGGTCTGCATCGTTTAGGTGAACTGAATTAGTTTCTTTCGAAGATTTCTCGGTTGTTTGACTAGTAGATAAAGTTGTGGACGAGGAAGTCGTTGTCGTGGTTCCGCTTGTTGAATCGGTTTCGATGAAATATTCGGATGTTGACATCGTACTGTCGACCACTTCATCTTCAGTAGCCCCACTGGAACTAATGCTGATCTCACTCGCAGCTGCTTCCAGATCTTTTAATGTTACACTCGTTTCAGTGGTACTTGTAGTGCTTGATAACAGTTTGGCGTTCCTCGATTTCGACCTAGTCCTGTGGTCCTGTATTCTAGGACTAGATCTAGATCTTGTATCCTCGTGCGAGCTGAATAACGCCTCGATTGGTAATATGCTCTCCTCGTCTTCTGCGCGTCCGTAGTAAAATTGACTGAACTTGCGTGACCCTCTGTATGGATGAGCTGTCACTGTTGATCGCTGAATGGTTGTACTTCGGCTAGTGTAGCTATTGCTTCTACCGTTACGAGAATCTGAATCCATTAGAATCGATAGGAACTCTTTCCCTGACAGGATATCACTTGGTGTTGGATAGCTATTGGCTCGGTATATGTTTGAAATCTGCAAAAAAAAGAAGCAAACCAGATAAAGGAATTAGACCTTCGACGTTGAGACAATCTTAAGGATTTATTTGACAATGATAGGATTCAATTAGGACGGCACTAAAAATTAACAACCATCGATTCCATAGCTATTACAGAACGAACGAGCAGAGGAAATTCCATAACGGCAAATTAACAGTAATTTACTTTGAATTCATTCGCATGTTCCGATCCGTTCGTGTGGCCTGCGATGGCCACACCTTTGTTTCATGCGAATGATGATCGCAAAAAAAAAAATATATAGCCATCAGACGAGCTCCGAGCGGGCTACAAAGGAATAATGATCATCGTGGATTGCGGAACACATTAAAAGGACGGCACAAACTGACCCTCAAAGCATAGTGTTGTTGCCGCATTATAAGAATTTTGTACCACTTAAACAGAACACAACATCCTTAATCAGATCGAGCACTATACTTAACCAGATAAGCAACGAGAGAATTCTTCCTTCGTTGTACAGGAGCATCCACTGGAAAATAGTTGCACGATAACAAATAACTATGATGCGTTTAGAAAATGGAAGTACCTACATATATTAAAACATTAACCATAAAGATATCACTTTGAAAATTAATTTTTATATCAGCATTAAATCGAAATCAAAATCTGACTTCATTTGACATTTGTCAGGTAAAAGCTACCTGAGTAATCAATGTCATCACATGAGATTAAGTTTTCAATTTTTTCGAGACGAATTGTCGAGCGAAGATGTATTTGCTGGCATAAAAAGGCTGCTTTAGTAATAAGAGTACATATGATCTAAGACGGAAGCTAGGCACAATTTAAGCTGTCATCTTAACGTTGAATCAAGATTTAATAGATGATTCTTGATAGTGTGAACTTTTGACGTAGACTACGTCTTACGGCAAGGGTAGGGTGTCAATGAAACCTAAAATTTTGCGACCGTCACGAAAAACCGTACGTTTTGTACGCGAATAACTCACATAATTCACGATAGATTTACATGATTTCTTCTTCAATCGGTCGGAAATTTTACCGCGCTCCAATTCAATTGTCAAACATTATTCCCAAATAATAGTAAACTATTGAAAATAACGCAAATATAAGGTGATGTCTTATAATGTCATTTTGCAGAGTAAATTTACCAAATTTCCTATCACAGATTTCAAATCGAAGCAAGGAACGTCTTGCATCATCTTCTTCTTCTTTGTATTAGAGAGGGACTTGAACCAATCATGTCATCTATCTCTCCATGTACGTCTCGCATGCAGCTGAGACGGGTATAAAACACACACTTAGGAAAAAAATCCTCATTCGTTTGGCTGCATTGAAGCTGTGTGGAGCTCTGTCCTTCTGAGGACAATAAATTAAAATAAAAGAGTTGTTCATTAAAGAACTAATTTAAGATTGTGTCGGTGCTCGATGGAGGGCGAACCGTCGGTAAAAATTTTACCCAGCTGGTTGGCGCAATCCATAAATTGATAAACTGTCCTTTTGAGGACAACCAATTTAATTAAAAGAGTTGTTTATACAAGAATTAAACTTTTATTTCGTTTGATTTGTGTGCCTAATATCATGGTGCCGATTCGTTTGCTGCAACTGCAAAAACGCCTCCATGGAGTGCAGGCCGTCGTGAAAATTTTACCCAACTGGTTGGCGCAACCCACTTAAAAATAATCTGTCCTTTTGAGGACAACCAATCCAGTTCAGAGAGTTGTTTATATAAGAATTAAATTAATGTTTCGTACGGTTTGTGCGCCATTTAATCTAGTGCCAATTTGTTCGTCACGAGCAAAAACGCTACTGTTTGCGGGAGAGCCTCCATGGAAGGCGAGCAGGACAATTCTCCGCCGGTGAAATTTTTTTCCTAGCTGGTTGGCGCAACCCGCGATGAATCAATAAATCAATTCAATTTCTAATTTAAGAGAGTTATTTGAATAAGAGTTTATCTTACATTTCGGTCGATTGGCAGTCATATTGGATTTTGTTAAGTCGTTACTAGGCAACAGTGTGCTATGCAGCGGATCCATAAAATCAGTGAAAATAAATCAAAGCCTGCCGGTGCATTGATTTATTTTCACCGAAAAATGCTACCAGATACAAATCCATCTTTGCTACTGTCAATTTAAAATTCTCAGCTTGAGAGTTTGTTTGATTCGGATTTTCGTTTCAAATTGTCGATTGGCAGCCAGTGGTATTAGCAAAACTTGTTTTCCCTTCGTCGCATACCTTAAACCACACAAATTCCCTATCACGGGCACCATTTTCGATCTCGAACATGATATTCCGAACCAACATTCATTGTAAATTCCAATTAGTAGTGTGTTATAAACAGTTGTTCTGTTGTGTTAACGATTCGCTTTGGATAGAGTCCTACCTCTAGGAAGAAAAACGTTTTGAGAAACATAGTGAAAGTGAGAATGCCAAACCGATTTGATCCCTAACGCTTGCGCAGATTCAGGAAGCGCATAAAGAGCGAACATACGGGAAATCCTCCGAAACGACCATGCACCGATGTCGAGCGAGCTGGTAGTTATCGAGTGAAATTGAAAGCAGCAAGAGGTAATGCGTTGCCAACAACTAGTGTGGACACCGGAGAAGGTCCTTCAACTCGAGCTAGAAAATTGATATTTATTAAATTTAAATCAATTTGACAAAGTGCATGCCATCATAGCAATTGAATATCTCTCTATGTTATCGCTCCCTGTATTAATAAATTTCAACATAGTATTCATTGTATTCTGGTGATGACATGCGCCGCGTGCTTTTACATCATACGAAACTTCACTTGATATCGATACAAATAATGCGCTGAACATGTTTCAATGCGTGGTTATTTTCTCAGGTGTTTATTTTATATTTATAAGAATTTATCATATATTAACCAACCTTTTCTCCCATACCCATTGCAAAGAATAATGATATTTTATAAAACTCACTCTCTTCTGCGAGATCTAATATATTTATACATATTTCGATTTCTTTAACGTTTTAGCCATAATGGATTCACTAATTTACCTGATATTCACACAGAAACATGAATAATAATTTCACAAGAAAACCATAGGCCATATTTAAGATACGCATTTAACCTTATATTCCCAACTATGGCCTAATGTATTCATCACATAGTAAAATATAGAATTTAAAAGTTTTCAATGGAAAAGTAAGAGTGAGTGGTTGTGTATTTTTCGAAGGGCTTATTCATACCAACACCTATATAACTAAATGAATATAGTGGGAATTTTAATGTTTTGAATAACATCATTTAGATACATTAATTGTTATGTTATGTATTCTCCGTGCGAGGAATAACGATTATGATGTAGAAGGAGATGTTCGCTCATCACCATGAGGCACCAAGAGTGATCAACAATGTTTTTGGCTAGAATGAAAGATGTGAAGAGAAAGTGTTGAAAGGTCCGTCAGAGTGCGGCAGGTAGGAAAATTAACAGATGTTTTTGAAAATTGAACGAAAGGGCATGTATCCAATGGTACTCGAACCATGGACGTCAATCTTTGCCTAACATCCCACTGCGGGGTAGGTTGTAGCGACGGAACAAGTCCGCCACTTCAACAGGCAAAAATTGACGCATGGAAAGACGCTCATGTACCACTGTGGCTTGTATAGTTTATTCTTAGCGATCTATTGTGTGCACTCTGTTTACTGATGCGCACATGGGAGAGGAACTCTCTCCTTTTTGGGTTTGTTTTGATTCGCACCGACTGACGGTCACTAAAGTTTTTCTCGTCGTCTCCAACGTAGAGACCTCGGAGAGAAACATCGTGAAGCGATGCGATACTGGTCCCCACCAGTATAATTAATGGTTACCACCATTTATGGGTTTACATACATTAATTGTTATGTTATGTATTCTCCGTGCGAGGAGTAACGATTATGATGTAGAAGGAGATGTTCGCTCATCACCATGAGGCACCAAGAGTGAACAACAATGTTTTTGACTAGAATGAAAGATGTGAAGAGAAAGTGTTGAAAGGTCGTCAGTCGGTGCGAATCAAAACAAACCCAAAAAAGGAGAGAGTTCCTCTCCTATGTGCGCATCAGTAAACAGAGTGCACACAATAGATCGCTAAGAATAAACTATACAAGCCACAGTGGTACATGAGCGTCTTTCCATGCGTCAATTTTTGCCTGTTGATGTGGCGGACTTGTTCCGTCGCTACAACCTACCCCACAGTGGGATGTTTGGCAAAGATTGACGTCCATGGTTCGAGTACCATTGGATACATGCCCTTTCGTTCAATTTTCAAAAAAATCTGTTAATTTTCCTACCTGCCGCACTCTGACGGACCTTTCAACACTTTCTCTTCACATCTTTCATTCTAGCCAAAAACATTGTTGTTCACTCTTGGTGCCTCATGGTGATGAACGAACATCTCCTTCTACATCATCATTTAGATGTTATAAAGTAGCTTTATATTCCGTATAGTATACCGAATATAGCCGAATGCCCGGAGCGATAATATGAATAAATGCCCGGATCGATGAAATAAACAAACTTTACTAAAATTGGCTCGAACAAGAATCCTCAATGATATCCATATACATCGAAAGTTTTCGACTCAGTAATGTAAGTTGGTGACTTTTCATGGTCCAGTACAGCAAACGCCTTGTTAAGCGTGTCTTAGCAAAAGTATAACTAGTTGAATATCGTTTCTAGCTAAATTATTGTATGAGTTATAGTTAAAATTGTAATCGTGCGCTACATAATCGACTGAGTCAAGGGACATGTACCCTATATGTTCAACACTTTATATATGTTTTTGTCAGGTCTCATAATCAAACAGAATATATATTTTATTGCACGCAACCTGGTGAAATACATCATAAAAGGTATACCAGTTATTGAGACTGGCAATTTTAACATCATTGTTCCAAAGTTAGAGAAACTTCCCTTCATTGATTTCATGAAGAAGTACCTTTATCTCGATTTGGCTTTGAACTGTGATCAAACAACTAGTCGTGATGAAGATTGTGCCGCTTTAACCTTCGTTCGTGACCTCCGTTTGCAATTCCAGCAATATTTTGCAATTTTCTTGAACAACCGTCCAACGATTTTGATTTTCGACGAATAAACATTTAGTAAGGTCAAGCGATTATGATTATAAGAACGATCAAAACTATGATTAATTTAATAATTTTATATTCCCTAACAGATTCTCAACTATCTTCTAGGCCTTAAAGATAGTCCATCGTAAAACATGCAACCGTGACCGTGTCATCATTTAAACCAAAAGGCCTTTTTCAGGGCCACCTAAGATTTATAAAGGGTGTACAAGAGAATTTTCCCACATACTGACTTCATAGAACCAAACGGCCCTTTTCAGGGCCATCAAATAACATCTCAAGAGCGTGCAGTACAATTTTCTTACATACTGGCTTCCATAAGAGCTGGGTCCCATAAGAACCGCACCCGTCATATTGTGACTTAAACTGCTTCTATCGGTAAGGGTAAGCGACCGGCACGAATAATTGAAACCCTTTTAACGCTAATAATAGCCACACAGAATTTCTCTGAAATTATAATGCATCGCTTGGTTTAACGTAGTCTACGTCAACCGGTCGTGTCTTGTACACAACCCCACTGAATTTTTTTGAAGTAAGAAAGATTCGCATCTTATTAAATTTGTCTATTCCACTGACATTCCAACGTCTGCCCGTCAGCAATTGCATATGTTTTCTAATCTAGTGTAAGTAGACTCTGTTCAAATGAGCGAATAATGCATTTTTTATCAAATCCGTGCCATCGAAGAATAGGTTCAATCCTATTTGAGAAGAATAAAGAAGATTAATGCAATTTTTATTTCCGTAGTTTAGGTAGTTTTGTATTCACCTCAACATCCGAAATAAATCCGGATGAGTCGAAGTACTATATCAATATGTAATTTTCCTCAAAAATCCTACGTTGTGTCAACATTTATAGGCCTACAATTAATCTGAACAAAAATCATGTAATTAACATATCACTTATAAATTTGATTGATTGAATCAGCTCCTGTATGTTTATGAGCAGTTCCACAACACGCTCTTACAGGTAAACGCTTTTCGAACTCGCATGTAACGGCGAAAGACGGCTTGCCAAAGGCAAACCGGAGCTCTAATTAATGCCTAAACTGTACGATAAATCTTAATTCGACGGCGACACTAGGCGCACGTACACATCAGCAACAGAACTCAAATACCGCAACGATTTGTGTGAGCAAGTTCCGTAAAAAGGGCGTTTCCTAGGATTTGCATTTGATTTCTCAGGTCGCACTTGGCCACACCAACCGGTATCGGTGCACCGTGATTATTTATACTGACAACCAGTACAACCCGACCCGACATGGTTCACCTTCTTTCTTTTCCCTAACAGTAGATGAGTGCTACAGAGTGGTGGGAAAAAATGTAATGCAGTTCTTCAGGGTTGAAAGTCGAATCCGGTTCAGTGATCATTTCATTCACGAAATGTCTACGGTGCCACTTGAACAACAATAATCACTTTATAGGGGGGTATTCAACTAGCTTAGGAAATCTATTTATACATTTTTTTTTTTGCAAAATATGGTATATGCTAAACGCTAAAAATGAATTCGTTTAGAATGAACAGTGTTTTATAAAATATTGGGTCCTTGGGACAATTTTATGTATAAAGTAACTGGAACTCATAATAACATGCGCAGAATACATGAAAAGGTTCGTATTTTTTTCAATTAATAAAAAAGTCAAATTTCCATGATAATTGTATGAAATAAGGTTATGTAAGTATAAAGCATGCTATAAAGCTAAGTATAAAGCTGGTCGAAAATTCACAAACTGCGTCACAGTTATGCATTAACCAATATTGTTAGATGACCAGTCGCGACTGGGGTAAAGCTAGAACATCTATATATGTACTAGGTGGGGTGAGAAGTAACCTTCTTGGAAATAAAGAAAAACATTTAAATGCTTTTTTTTATACTTTATGCAATGTTTCCCCCTTTTAGCTCGATACACTTATTCCGGTGATTTTCCAACTTCTTGATCCCGTACGAAAAGTAATTTTCCGGAAGGTTTGCAAAATATGATTTTCTCGCTTGAGCTGAATTTTTTAATGATGACCCAACTCTTACGGTTTGGGAACATATAATAGCCCGAGAGAGCCAAATCGGATGAACACGGTGGAGTGGAAGTAACTGGAGCCAAAAATCTTTGATTTTAACCGTGGCTGTCATGCTCTAGTGCGCCGGCACATTGTCTTGCAAAATTGTTTTTCCCTTCGTGTGAGGTCGTATTGCAGCAATTTCGGCCTTCAATCGCTCAATAATGCACAGTTATACTCGAAGAGTATGCCATGACAATCCCAGAAAACCGACGACAAAACATATCGGACCCATTGAGCCTCCCTAGGCCGCGTCGGAGTACTCGTGTCGGCTTCAGTCCATTGCCGAGCACTCATTCTGTTCGCTGGTGTGTAATAGTGGATCCAGGTTTCATCAACAGTTACCAATCGACGCCAAAAATCCTTCCGATTCCGCATAAGCAAGTCTAAACACTGTTTCGAAGTGCTCTCGCGTTCGTATTTTTGCACAGGAGTAAGAATGCGCGGCACCAAGCGGCAGACTAACTTTTTCATAAGCAGAACCTCGCCCAACGCTCAGTACTAATCTTTGTGGCACAACTTTTCGGTCAGCCAACACCATTTCATGAACTTTTTGACATTGTTCTCTGTAACCACATCGGAGGGCCTGCCGCTGGGAACTTGATCGGTAGTGGAGTAGCGGCCACCACGAAACTCTCGAATTCAATATGTAATGGTTTAATCTGACGGAGCATTTGGGTTGGTCCACCACTAGCAATGTCCATGTTTCGTGACCGTAGAAAACTACCAGTCTAATTAATCTCTTGTAGATAGACAACTTTGTAGTTCGGCGAACTTTGTGTGATCTCAGCATCCTTCGGAGTCCTAAGTAGGCACGATTGCCAGCCATAATGCGCCTTTGTTCTCTCTGCTGGTGTCGTTATCAGCGATCACCAATGAGCCCAGATACACGAATTCGTCTACTACCTCGACTTCATCACCGTCGATTTGAACTCGTGGTAGGAGGCTATCATTGTCTTTTTGTGAGCCTCTTCCCTTCATGTGTTTTGTTTTCGACGCATTAATCACAAGCCCAATCCTAGAAGCTTCTCTGAGACTGGGTCGACACACACCACTCGATCCATCATTGCTTTGACCTACCGCGTCACTTTTTCCGGAAATCAATATTCAGGCATAATCTGCCATAGCTGAAATCGATGAAAAATGTTGTGTGGGTACGTTCGTGACATTTTTACAGCACTTGCCAAATCGCGAATATCTGGCCCGTAGTAGCGCGAACATCCATGATTCTCGCTTAGTATTGCCCTACGAACTCCTTTGCAAATGGTGAAAGGCGGCGGCATAAAATTTGGGAGAGCAACTTGTAGGCGGCGCTCAGTAGCGCGATTGCACGATAAATGCAGCAATCAAGCTTGTCGCCCTTTTTATAGATGGGACACACTATTCCTTCCATTCAATCCTCCGGTAAACATTCCTCCTCCCAAATCTTGGTAATTATCGAGTGCAGCGCCCTGGTCAGTGCTTCACTACCGTATTTTAATAGCTCGCATGGGGATTGGTCAACTCCAGCAGCTTTGTTGTTTTTCAACCAACCGATTTCCTCCTCAACTTCTTGAAGGATTGAGGTTGGGATCCTGTCATCTTCTGCGCGTGTTCCTAGATTTATTATCGTTCCACTTTTGGTCGCTGTAATATTACCGTTCAGGTGCTCGTCTAAATATTCCACCTTTCAATCACCTCACACTCTCCTTTGAGAATGTTGCCTTCTACGTCTCTGCACATATCGGCTTGTGGTACGTAGCCTTTATGCGAGCTGTTCAAATTCTCGTAGAATTTGCGTGTGTAGTTAGCATGGTAAAGTGCTTCCATTGCTTCACGCTCTCGATCTTCCATCTGGCACTTCTTCCTTCGAAGAATAAAATTTTGCCGCTTCCGTGCCCATCTATACCGTTTCACATTCGCTCTCGTACGGCGTTGCAGCATCCTCGTCCGTGCTGCATTCTTCTTCTCTACTAACTGCTTGCAATCGCCATCAAACCAATCAATTTTTCGATTCGGTCCAGAAGTACCTATTGTCACGATTGTAGTGCTACCAATGGCGGTTTCAATATTTCTCCAGCCATCCTCAAGAGTAGCTGCACCAAGCTGCTCTTCCGTTGGTAGGGCTGCTTCTAGCTGTTGCGCGTATTCCTGGGCAACTCCGGTTTCCCGTAGTAACTCAATGTTAGGTCGTGACGTCCGAACTCGACGCGTGTTGTACACCGTCGAGAGTTTTGAGCGCATACATACTGCAACTAGGTAGCCCTAGTCTAATTTCCCGTCGATTAGAATATGGTCGATTTGATTCTCTGTTCGTTGGTCAGGTACTTTGGACTACTTCTACGGGGGAAGAAGGTACTTTGGATTACTAAACCACGGGAGGCCGAGAAGTCCACGCATCGTTGGCCGTTATCGTTCGATACGGTATGCAGGCTGTTAGGCCCTATTACCGGTCTGTACATTACCTCTCGTCCTACATGTGCATTCATGTCGCCAATGACAACTTTTACGTTCCGCTGCGGGCAGCCATCATACACTTGCTCTAGCTGCAAGTAGAACGCTTCGTTTTCGTCAAAGACACGACCTTGATCCTCAGCTTGCATATTCTCGCATTGATCATCGGCATCCATCCAATCACGCGTTGACGCATTTTGTCCAGCCCTACAAAGCCGGCGCCCAACTCGTTTGTGATACAACGGCTCTGGTAAAAAGTAGCCGCTCGATGCCCGCTTTTCCATACCTTCTGTTCTGTCCAGCAAACCTCCTGCAGTGCCAAGACCTTGAAGTTACGTGGTTGAAGTTCGTCATAGATTATTCTATCGGTTCCATGTTCCGAATTTCCAATCGTCTATCAGTTCCATGTTCCGAATTTCTCATCGTAGTCCATATTCGTCGCCTAGGTCTTTGCCGATTATTCCTGTGCACTGTGCACAACTGTGCAAAAATCCCTACTTGAATGACATCATGAAAGCAAACGAGTTGAGAAAAGCTAAGGTTCTTCGGACCATCTTATCCGACGGCCGCTATTGGTCAGTGCTGTTCACCGATGAAAAAGTTTTCACAATCGAGCAGCATCACAACCACCAAAATGATTGGCAGTTGCTTCTTGATGCTTCCGAAAATCGTGAAAGTATTTCAAGGTGTCCCGTGCATGTTATGGTTTGGGTTGGAATAACTCATTTCGGCAAAACAGCTTTGATCTTCATCGACAAGGGGGTGAAAGTACATCGGAAGCTCTTTATTGACACATTTCCAACAATAAAAGATAGTTTAAACACCATTTTGTTGTACGGACAGTATTCGGACACCCTGTATGTAAACTGAGATTAATATACGCATAATACTGCCCTGCAGATTTGGTTCCTATCCGACGAATACATCCAGTGCTGCTACAATCGTGAAACTGTATTGGACGACCCCTCGTTGCTTTGTTGAGTTTTGGCTGTCAGTGGGTGAATGTGTAACTTTTGTTATCGAGTGTTATCCGGACATGATTTGTGAGCTGTCTACAGTCCGGAAGGACAGTCAAAGGATACTTGAGACCGGAAGTACAGAAAAATGGTATGCTGGAGGTCGTCGAGCTACTGTGGTGAAGATCGTCAAAAGGCGTCTTACGCATCGAATCGAAATGTCCTTCGGATCCACAAAGAGAAACTTTAGTCTGACCTCTACAAGATCCAGAAGGTTCAAAACCTTTCGATGCGGCTGAGACAAGAACGGGTAAAAAAGCGAAGGCACTGCTAAAAAGGGCCGCGAAAGGAAGGTTGGAGAATAGCGTGTTTACAGACGAGAGACGCTTCACCGAACAGCGGTTCGGGAATAAGCAGAATGACCGAGTTTGGTTGCCAGATAGATCATGAAGCCTGCTGATGGCCAGTAGGCGACAGAAACCAGCATTGATGATTGTTTAGGCCGGAATAATCCGTGATAACCGGATCAGCCAAAATACATATCGGCCAAATTACATAATTTTACAGAACGTCCTATTGCGTTTTCCTACAGGACACGGCACGGTCTCACATAGCGAAGAAAAGCCAACTTTGGATTGCGGAACATTCTTCAGGGTGGAGGCCAAAGTCTACTGTAAAAAACATGAATGTGTGGAAGTCCTGAAGCGACATCTGGTGGCAGCTTGTAATAAACTACCAAAAGACAATCTGCAGGCCCTGTAGGATGTGTTTATTGGTCGTCTGCGGCAATTGGCTAAACTAAAGGGCAAGCTAGGTGAACTTGCCCAGTGAAGTTTCGAAAAAGGATGAAGTTGAATGAATTCGCAGAAAAATTGTTTTTGTTTTGATCAATTCATCTGATTGTTTCAATTGCCGGGATAATTTCGTGTTCGCTCTTGATTGTACATTTGAACAACCATGTCGAAGAAGAATAAAATATTATGACTGAGACCACCTACAATATTACATAATTTTGTTGTAGTTTGATTCTAGAAGCTGAACCTATTGTGAAACACTGCAGTAAGTGGCATTAACATATAGTAGTAACATCTCGTTAATCACTAAGAGTAACGTAGACATATACAGTGCCATGAATATCCTAGTCCATTGAATTGTAATGGGCATTCGCGATTGCCATCACCGTTTCCTTAACTGTTTGAAATGTTAATTAACATGACTAAACCTAAAAGTTTATGTGTACACAGTTAAAAAAAACCATTGAATTTTCTGCGTTATCTAATGAACATAAAGGGAATGCTAGATTTGGCAGAAAATAATGGGATATTTTATGTAAATTTAAGCCAGATAACGCCTGAATCTAGCCTGTTGTATGAAAAATTTCAAACATTGTTGTATGGCTTATCAAAGACTACAACCAATTGCGTTGTTTACGTCTCCCTTGGCTTGGAATTAAACGAGGGGAAATTTTACGCTCTTGTTAATATGAATTTTTTTTTCTGTGTATGTTAAAGGGCACGTTCTGAGCAAACCAAGAAGAAATAAATTTCAATTCAATTTTCGTCATATATGAGTTGGGTTATCTTGAAGAATTAACTCTGAGTATTGGAATTCATAGGGTGGTTGGGGGCGGGGGTGTAGGGGTTCTGTGTTGTCCCCGATATAATTGTCTCAATTGGTTGAAATTCCTCTTCCTGTTTCATTCTTTTCATTACATAATTTTCTGTTTCTTTTTGCTTTTGAAACTTTTGTTGAGATATTTTTATTTGTTCGTTTGTGAAGTGTAAATTCACTTCCATATATATTGTCGATTCTATGCCAAGTATAACATGATTTTTTATATTGTTTACTGCACGCCAATCGAATTACCATGCATTCCAACTGGTATATACTATGTTACGACCTATTTGGCTATGTACTAGATCCAATATAACATTTAAAATGTGCATATGGTACCGTTAAGCTTCTCTTATATACACAATGGGAAGAAAAATACACGCATGGAAGTAAATCTGCCCTTTGTCGAATCAACATATGCAGCATTTCAAAGCTCAGTACTCAAATTATCGAACTATTCCAACAATGACATAGATTGTTCTCATGATTGTAGCAGCACGCTTTCATTCATGGATTCCAAATGCATTGAACGGACAAGATGTGAATGATTGAAACTGTAAGTCACGCTTCTTAATGTTGTAGGTGTACAATCCGTTCAAAAAGCTCTGCCTATTTGTGCTCACTCTATAAATTACACGCCAGATCCAGCCAGTGGCACACACGGACACAAGGGAGGGGTAACCTATCGGTATGGCAGAATGCGATCCAGTTCAGTGCATGGTTCCGTTGCATGTTGTTCTAGTGGTTTGATTTCAGGAAACTAATAATTATAAGTCGCCAATCGGTGCCCACTAGGGTGTTCCATGAAGCCTCTTGAAAGTAGCAAAATTGTGAACGTATGAAAGACCGGTATGCTTGAGCCGTCTACATGCCATGATGTAGAGCAAAGTGGCGCGATATGATCGGTATGCATAACTGGCCCAATGATTTCGAACTAATGGTGTGAACCTGACATTGGAACTGAAAGATGAGGCCTTCTGGTTAACTTGGATGGAATGCAACTTCCATCCGTTTGAAATATTAGCTTTCAATCACATGCGCCTCAAATTTCGGAAATCCGATTTTTTGTTTAAATTTATCTTAAGCGTTTTAAATACTTTCTATCAACGTTTTAAATATTTTCTATCAGCATAAAAATATCAGTTGCAGATTCATACAAGCTCCGTTAACAGTAAAATGTTAAAGTTTACTGATTGATCAGCGTTAAATAAGGTGTGTTCTGTTAACAATATTTAAGTGTGCCTGGAAAAAGGAAAAGTCACACACAAGAATTAAATTATCACAAATGTCAGTAACAATGATTATGTTTGAACATTTCAGATATATGGAAAACATTAAGGCAAACACGACTGAAACTACAACATCATCTAGCCGATCATTAACCCTACCATACAGGAACTAAAGCATGAATGATTTCATCTCTACCGAATCTGGGTTTGCTTCAATGCCCAATAATCGGATTTATAGCGCTAAAGAACAGCTTTAAACTAAACTGCACCATCCTTGTTCATTTATATTAATTTCTAGCATTCATGAGCAAAAGCGCTAATGTTCGATGATTGAACAACCACCATGGCTTCTTCTTCTGATTGACTTTGATGGATTATAATATGCAGACAATTTGATTTTGGTTTCCCTAGTTAACTCCTCCTGAGCTTGACAAAGGGTGAAAATTTCACGCAGCTTGGTCCTGATGATTTCAAACGCTAGATCTACATATACGTACATCATCAAAAGATGTTTACTCATCGTCTAAATATAGTTTAATCTGATTCAATTTTATACAAATTAATACCGAGCTTCGGGGCACATTCCTCATCAATCTTCTAAATGGCTCAGTCATCACTGGTCCGTCAAAACAGGTTAGAAAAATTATTGGCATAATTTGATAGCGCGGAAGAATCGTCATTAAAGGCAGCTATTAAACAACATTAATCACGGGTTGAAATTCCGCCAATCTCACGAGAAGGTAAAATAATTCCTACTGGTATTTTATTTCACCATTTATTGACGTCTAATACGGCTGCTAGAGACGCTTAGAATTGATGATAAAATGTCAGGAGAGAGCTGAAACATAAATAGAACCGAAAGTCAAATGAAACACTGAAGCAACTCTTCCATACCACTCCAGAAGTATACCACTTTAGATTTATTTTCTTTATTGTAACGACTTCCAGCCGTGGGCTGATTCATATCCGCAAGAGAGATAAACGACTACCATTCCATGTTTATTGATCTGCAAATCATCAAATTTACAGCTCAGCTCTTCCAACTCTTTGGTCTTCGTTCGTGATTTCTATCCTTTGTCTACGGTCTCTTGAGCAGTGAAGCAAAAATGTTCGAGCCACGCAACCGTCCTAACAAAATAAATATTCGTCCCACAAAGGTGGAAGCACGCAAATCGCTCGGGCAAATTCTTGAGGGCAAAACCGACCGAGAATCGATTTGGTGGTGATGCGCCGAGAAAACGGCATTGAACGGCCTTGGAAGGCCGTGAAATTAACTGCGCTCTTCTTTTCTGCGATTCGCTTCGTTTCACGCGCATCAGATGGTATGTAAGTAGGAAGGCAATGGAAGCCACGGATGATGACTTGGGATCATATTCGTGCCAGTTTGGGACCGAATGCCTGCTTGCAGTTTTTGTCTTTCGAGTATATTGTTTGCATTTTATTTGAATGTTTATTTTACAGCTTAGCGGTCGGATGCACTGATGCATCAGTTGAGATGAACGATTAATGATGAGCCAATGTAGGTATGCCATTTGGGATTTGCAGATTGTTTTCGGCATCCCTGAAAGTCGTTGCAGCTAAGAATTTAATAAACTCAATAGTCAAATTTAGTTTAACCATACTCTCTACACGTTAAGGACGAAAACTTAATCAGTTTTCATTCGTTGGTTATTATAATATTTAATATTATCACTCTTAAATGGGTTTATCAAACAACTATGATGATCAGTCAACAGAAATTCGAAATCACGAACTACTGTTCCAGTAAATAGTTATATACGAATAAAATGACTGACAAACTAACAAAACCGATGCAAAAATGGTAAATAAACTTTTATTTTTCGTTAAATTTCCACTTATTTCAATACGATTGCATTGATCATTATTTTAGCTTATATCAAAAGCAAATTGTCCTAGAAATGTAGAAAATATAACACCCAGTCTGCCGTGATATTACGAAGAGTCTGCAACAGTCCATGAATGGTGACCATTGAAAGCAGCTTTAATCTGGGAGCTAGAAGGTGATAGCTTTATTGTGGATCTTTGTATCCATTTAAAAATGTTTGGAGAGTTACGCCCACACAAAAACACCACATGTAAACATAACCGATAAAATGTTGGATAAGGGTAGCACACTTCTAATTTGGAGACATAGAGGATTAAAATCTGGCATGTATTTACTAACTCCAGCTAGTGAACTGCTACAAATTTGCACCAAAAGGACAATATTTTACAGTCAAGCTAACAGTCCGCCGAAGCTAAGTTGGATAATTTCGTATTTATGGACTCTTCACTGTTGATTATTTCGTAAACAAGCAAAACGATAGGGTTAGGTTAGCAGAAAAATCCTGAAGAAGTTCCGGCATTTTGACTGGACGGTTTTTCCGTATTTTTAGTGTAATGAAATTAATCTACATAAGAATCTCAATAATAGTCGTCGTGAGTGTTAGTAAATGCTGTGGTTATGACTGCAGAGTCATACCTGAATATCATTTGTCTGTTGAACAGAACTGAAATCCGGTTTAAATGTAATTTGAGAACGAACCTATTAGTACACTGTTGCTTATTGTCGTGGATTATCCGGGTGAGCGCTTTCCGTTTTACTAATTTATTTGCCGTTTTGCCTAGGAGGAATGGAAATTAGCTGTCGAAAAATGCAGCTTACAATTTTGACAGCCGTGGTCGCAAGACGTCATAGACTAACAATTTACAGAACGTAAACTTATTCCGATACATCTTTTCATTCGGACTTTTTCGGTTATTTATTTTACCATATAAGGTTAATGTTGATCATAAGAATATAAATGAGTTTCGTTTATCACGAACATCCAAAAGGTCTTGAAACGGTAAATTAAATTGTGTTTTTCAAAAGATTGATGGGCGAGTAATCAGTACTAATTTATTTAGGCTGGCCAATTACGGCCCACCTTCATAGTAATATTTGCCCAAGAAACTCGATTGAGGGCTGCTTGTTTCCTCAAGTGACACACTAATTTATTGAACTACGAGTATGGGGATGTCTTTGAATGCATGTTTTGCTGCATCCATTGTTTGGTAATCGTATTTGCTCTTATACATAGCTGAATATAGAAATAAAGTTCTATGTTTTAAGTTGGTTCCTTTCAACACAGTTGCAGTTGAACACATAATTTCAAACCTTGAACCAATATCTAGCGGCTGAATACAGAGTGGCCACAGTTAAATTGCATAACTTTCAATAAGCTGTAACATTTCGCCCTTTTGGTTGATTTCAACGAGATTTTGGGTGAAATGACCTCAGCGTGTATTGTTTACACTGCGTGAGTTTCATTGTGAAATGTGCCGTTGTTTCGAAAATGGAGTCGAAGGAACAGCAAGTTCACGAGAACATTTTGCACACGCACCTCGACAACTCACTTCTTTCGCACCGAGCCATCGGAAAGAAGTTGAAAATTCACCAGTCTACAGTATCTCGTGTCATAAAACGTTTCGGGGAACGTTTAACTGTCGGTCGGAAGAAGGTGAGTGGTACAAAACAGAGTTCGGGGAGTAGAACTGTACCGTTCGGGATGCTGTGAAAAAGCTGCACTTGACCAAAAGTTTCGTACAGAAAGCCAAGAAACGAGCCGGGATCCGTTCATTCAGAAAGCTCCAAACCGCAATGAAAAACAGAATAGGACAGAAATGTTGACGAAATCACACTGCTGCATCATGGACGATGGAACACACGTAAAAGTGGACTTCAAACAAATTCCCGGCAACCAGTATGTGACTGCGAAAGACAAGTTCGATGTTCCAGAGTCTCTCAGGAAACAGGAAGTGTCAAAGTTCCCCAAGAAATTCATGATTTGTCAGCGGATTTATTCGTGTGGTAAACGGAGCAAGCCTTTCGTGACAAAATCAACTGTAAATGGTCTAGTATACATGAATGAATGCCTGAAAATACGACTGCTTCCGTTTCTCAAAACACACAACGTTCCTACAATTTTTTGGCCGCTAACCTAGCCTCTTGTCACTATTCCAAGGATGTTCTGAAGTGGTACAAGACGAACGGTGTCAATTTCGTGCCGAAAGATCTTGATCCCCCAAACTCTCCAGAGCTACGGCCAATTGAAAAAGATTTGGCTACAATGAAGTACGAACTTCGTAAGCAACCTAAAGTTGTCACTACAGAACAGGAAATGCTGAAATGTCATGGTTGAAAGCGGAAACAAATGTTGGTTCAAGCGTTGTACAAAATCTAATGCGTGGTATTAGGAAGAAAGTTCACGATTTTGGATTTTGTTAAGAAGTACAGTGAAATAAAAATACCTAAACCAAGATTATACATTGTGTTATATTCCCTGAATATTTCATGACAATCGGTTGAAAGGCTTGTTTCTGAGGACAAGTTTAAAGTGACGCAATTTAACTGTGGCCACCCTTAATGCATTGTATAGTAATTTTTTGCTTCGTTTTAAAAACACATAATTTATTCCACAGGTCCAGATGTTTGATATGAAATGTGATAATGGCTAATTGCATCATGTTCTTCATCTGCAACCGGACACTTCAAACACATATCTACTAATTGTACCAAGTTAGTACAATAAATCCATACTTCATCGTCCCTTGGGACAAACTTCCCAACAATAAAGTGAAAATAACGGCTGAATATGTGCATTTCATTCGATTTTAAACTTTTGACGAAATAGCGATAGTAAACTATACGATCAAAACTTAGACACCCAGAATGTTATAAAATAAATTTAATCACACCGATAATTGATTTTATATACAGTGTGAGGTCATTTCATAACTTTTCTCGTTTCATATGATTAATTCTAGGATTTATCCAGGACACAAGGAGGGGTTATTAATTTCAGAGAACGAACAATGCCACATAAACTTAGGCTTATAAGAAATACCTTTGTCTTTTTCAAAGAAGTCAGGACAAATGAAGTGACATTAACCTTCTTAGCAACGTTACTCCCAACGATTCATTATAACCTACAAAATCGAGACAACACCTCAGAGCTCCGCTCAATCAAACAATATTGAGCCATCGTCAAGCGGAACCTTAAGAAGATTCAAAAAAGGAAACTTAGCTGAATATTGCTCCGGTGTTCTGTATTAACTGAACTTGAAAAAGAAAAAGAATTTCACTTATTAATTAAAACTTTGATCGACTCACACACATGACTCTTTCACCAAATGTTGATTGGAACACCCTTTAGTCTGTTGATAGATAGCTGTTTAAGACAAATATACATCCTCAACGTGTAAAAACTGGTGACCCATAATGAAGCAATACCGGCGCTCGTCGTGCCCGAATGCTGGTCAAGTAGGGAATGGGAAGGAACTTGTTGACGTGATGCCGGCTTTGACATCCACGAGAGTTAACTGGGATGGTGGTTCAAGTTGCTGCAACTAATTATGATCGTGGTGTGCTACTTGGGTATCTACCAGCTACTTCTTTGGCAAAACGTGACGTCAGCTCAAGACTGTGTTTATTGACTGCTCCAAAGGACCTGGATCAGATAAGCTTCCTTTTGTTTTCGTCGGAAAGGGTCCGTTGTAGAGAACATTGTCAGCAATGATCAGTACGGTTTTACCAAGATCAAATCCAACATACGTGCTAATGCATTATCTCAAATATCCATAAATTCGGAAGATCTAAAATCATTATCAGCACTAGAGCCATGGCAAGAAAATTAAAATCCACTATTTCGAAAAAAAAACCCTGGACATTCAATGATTTCAGATTGTGAGATTGACCACCTTACAGCTTGGCAAACCGAGAATCCTCCGGAAGTTAGAAAATACTTAAAGATTGGTTGTTTCGTGCACCAAAATCAATTGAAAATGACATTATTTAATCAAAATTATAGAAAATTTTAGGAGAAACTAACATAAACCTAATGCGCGTGTACAAAAAAAATACAAGTGGAAGTCAAGCACAGAGTATGCACTTCTAGAACTCGAAAAATTATTGAAAAAATATAAAAAAAAAACATGGTTGCCATCTCGTTGGAAGATGAGCTTTGTAGATCAATTTCGATTGAAACTATAAAATAAATCGCTAACAGAGCCATTTCTAATTATCAATTAATACTATTTCAATCACCGGTATTCCTTCAAAACGAAAAAGACATAGGAAACGTTTTAATTTTTAATCATATGACACCTGTTGGAGGTCATATTGGACAATATAGATTAAATCTTAAGTAAAGAGAACATTTAACATGGAAAAATATGAAAAATGACATAAAGGATTTTGTGAAACGTTGTGAGAAATGCAAACTTGACAAAATTCATAGACATACTAAGGAACCAACTGTCATAACTACAACTCCTACGATTCCTTTCGAATTGCTTTCGATTGATACAGCAAGACCATTTGGTACGACAGATAACAAAAATCGATACATTTTAACTTTACAATGTAATATAACAAAATACATTGTGTTGATACCAGTACCAACTAAAGAAGCCACCGTTATGGCAAGAGCATTAGTTGATAATTTTATTTTGGTTTACGGCAATTTTCTTCAATTGCAATCGGATCAAAGTACTGAATTTAATAATGAAGAATTTGAAAAGATTTGTAAACTATTAGCAATAAGACAAACATTTGCAACAGCCTACCATCCTCAGACTATAGGAGCATTGGAGAGAAATCACAGGTGTCTCAATGAGTATCTGAGATCTTTTACCAATGATTATCATTTAGACTGGGATGATTGAACTTAATCTTATGCTTTTTGATATAACACTACGCCTAATAATGAACACGGATATACTCCTTAGGAGCTTTGGACAAAAAGCTATATTACCTAATGATTTACTGGATAACATCTCATTTGTTCAACCAATGTAAAATCCAGGACAATACTTACAAGAACTTAGATTCAGATTGCAAAATACGAACACAAATGCTAGAAGAAATCTTTTTCAACACAAGGAAAAACTTCAGGAAGTATGCAATCGAAACACTAATCCAACAGAATTAAAAATGGGAGATTGTATATCTCAGCAATGAAAACCGCCAAAAACTCAATTCATTTTACATAGAACCATTCAAAGTGACAGAAATAGACAAACTGTTAAATCAAACATTCAGCATCCCAAAAAGAAACAATAGTTCACAAAAATAGAATCATCGAAAGTGAAATAAATTTCAAGTAAAAAAAAATAATGCAAATATTAACAAAAGAATTATAGAAATTTAGTATTAGCCGTGCCTAACATAAATAAAAATAATAATAATAATGCACAAAACTAATTGAACAAAAAGGATTAGGTGAAAATTCTTAGTCCTGAACTTAGAAGTGCGAAATTCGGTTGGGATTAAAAATTAAGAAGAATTTTAAAGAGGTTCTTGGAGCATAGCTTTTGACGAATGATTTCATTTTATTACATCACTCTCCTAAAGAGGGAAGGTATAGCATATTTACTTGTAGTATATTAAATGATTCTCAATTATGTCGAGTGCAAATGCAATGAAACATGCATGCTACAAATGTTAACTAAGTCTTCATTATAACATACTTGAAGGCTCCAGGCTATTCCACAAGATAGAAATCCTTATATCAACACATCTTACCAAACCAGCCATCACACATTTTATAATCGCATGATCCCACACTTCAGCATTCCTCCATGTGCATTAAATATAGGAAGACATAACGAAATATTGAAAATTACAAATCGTGAGAAAAGACCATACAATCAATTTTTTTGAAGATATACAAAGAAAAATATAATGTATTTAAACAGACGTGCAAAATTTCCCCTCGTTTCATTGTCAGTTAATGCAAGTATAAATATCGACATCGCTTGCAATCTTACTTACAATAGACCTAATTCCAGAGATATCCAGCTTAAATTTACATCAGAGATCTCACACAGAAAAATACAAGGAATTTTAATAGGCGTGCAAAATTTCCCCTCGTTTTGTTCCATGCCAAAAGAAGCGTAAAAAACGAAATTGTAAACACCTCTATCGAATTAACTTCGTGGACAGCAATCTTTGCCGGTGTGGAAACGGTTATGATGACATCGATCACGCAGTCTGGCAATGCACGGATAAATACGCCACCAGAACACGACTATTGAATACCCTAGAGGCCCAAGGAAGACAACCTTATGTTCCTATAAGAGCTATATGCAATCGGATTATGGGTCCCTTCGAATGTCTAGTATAAGAATTTAATCTGCTGTGTTTTTGTTTTTCTTTATTCATTAGTTTGTGTTTGTTTTATTCCGCCATCTTGAGGAGTCTCATCGTCGCCCAATGGTGACCACATCCGGCTGAACACAAAAAGGGAGCCCTGACCATTCCGCACCATGTTATTGTGCTGGCGACAATTATCTGACGAGACTACTGAATCCTATTTCCATGTTCCTCTGCTCAACCCATCCCCAAAAAATGTCACTTATTTTAATCTCGGGTAAACCGCGAGTTATCGGCCCAAGTCCTACTAACCCTAGTTTTAAGGCATTATATTATACAAAAATCAATGAATTATCGGCTCCGTGAAGCTAACGCAATTGCGCCTCCCAAATAAATGAACTAGTTAAAAAAACGAAATTGTTTGCAATCTTTCATACAATTGACTAGATTCAGGTGTTATCTGGCCTAATTTTACATGACATATCCAATTAATTTCTGCTAACTCTAGCGTTCCCTTTATGTAAAACAATATTCATTTTCTATCCAACTACGTAGTGCCTAGTCTTACAGGTTAGATGCTTGGAAAAAAGTTCTAATCTCTGCCATTTTGTATTACAGTTCAATTAACTGTTCACTGTGCTAGAGATCATAGATTTTAATTCCTAGTCTTTCCACGCGTCAGTGTTAACGTTAGTACTAGTTTTTGTTTGAAGTCCTCAATAAAACAAACATTATACATTAACCATTCTCAAACCTACTTATAATAAAGCGACGAAAAGGTAGCATGGTATTACTGCGCAGTTTTCTGGAAAATAGGTTCATGTGAATTTGCTCCAAAATAGTTGGGAATGCTAGTTTTGGTAAAGAATAATAGGATACTTCATGTAAATTTTAGCCAGATTACGCTTGAATCTAGCCTGTTTTATGAAAGGTAGCTAACATTGTTGTATGGCGCACAAAAGATTGCAAACAATTTTGTTGTTCACGCTTCCTGTGGCTTGGAATCAAACGAGGGGAAATTTTACGCGCTTGTTAAAAGTATTTTTTTTCTGTGAAGAAGAATTAAAGTCATCATATGATCGATGTGCCTTTCATAAAATTAGAAGCAAATCTTGACAAGTATTGAACTTCGATTTGAACTAGGCTCTATGATAGTGTTTAACCAGAAAGAGGTTCATTTCTAGCTACACAGAAAAAAATAGTTAATTTTAACAAGCGTGTAAAATTTCCTCTCGTTTAATTCCAAGCCTGAGGAGGCGTAAGCAACGAAATTGTTTGCAATGTTTCATGAGCCATGCAACAAAGTTGGTAATTTTTCATAGAACAGGCTATATTCAGGCGTTATCTGGCTTCAATTAACATGAAATACCCCATTGGATGGATGGATTTCTTTATTTGAGATACTTTCAGCCGGGGGCCGAAATACCCCATTGTTTTTTGCCAAATCTAGCATTCCTTCAATGTGCATTAGTTAACGCAGAAAAGGCAATTTTCCTTTTTATCTGTGTACAAGATAGATTGGGCTGGCAGTAAGTACTTTCTGGAAAAGTAAAACAGATTTCTTGGAAAGTCTCTTGAACGTTGTTCAATGGAAAATTACATCAATAACGAACTGCATTCAGCTTTTGTGTGTCCTCAAAACTCTGTTATGTTAAGCAGAAAAGTAATTAAAAAACTACACATTGTGAAAAAGTAATGAAAATTTTGGTGGTCTGATATACATACGAGCGCAAATTTTAATATTAATTTGAGTCATAACAAAGAAGCAATTAATTTTAATCAAACGCTCTTTGGGCACAGAGAACATTGATGTCCATATACCTTTTCTTGAAAAACGTGTGTTTAAGTTAATATGGTATAAGAAGCAAGTGCAGAGAAAAACAAACAAAACTTTTCAAGTTATGTGCTAGGGTTTCTATTGATAAACATTTATATGACAGTTTTCACACTACTGCAGCGCCGCCTACCAGGAGCATAACGACATACATTTGAAATGTCGGTTTAAAGCTTTCCACAAGTAGCATACCGAAGATGAACGTCTGTTCTCTGTGCTTTGGGGACAAGTGCACTTTTCAGGTTCAAAACGGTTAATTTAATTGATTGTTTACGCCTTTTTTATGCCTACGTTCAGCCTCAAATCAGAAAAAGTCGATATTCGAAATCATGTTTCATCTTATGCTTCATCAATAGTTTTCTCAAGTTGATGCAATACGAAACAAGGCACAAAAATTCAAAGAATGCACCCAGTTATGCTAATCAAGCTATCGAACTGGTGGAGTTGACATTGCCTTCCTATTCGTTTACTTCCTTGACTGCTCTAAAAGCATAGATGTTAATTAAATATATACCTAACCAGTCTTGTGTCGAAGCCGCTATGCTGAAGCAAATTTGATATATTAATTTCAATCAACCCCTTGGAAGCAGACTTTGTGCGGATGGCTTGAATGCGCTTGAGACAAACAAGTGACGAACCCTCCTTTGAATCAGAATATGAAGACGGGACATTGGCTGTAAATAAAGCTGTTGATCGTTGCGAGCAAATGCGATCGTTGATCTTTTCGTTCGTAAATCAAGAAACCTCTTCGATTGAATTGCACAGCAATTATTCTGTCAATTTCAACCAATGCAACGAGCTGACTTATATGAAAACGTCAGGGAGAGTGTGAACTTTAATTGAAACGATTAAGCCTATGGCATCTTTACCACCACCGACCGGCATCTGCCTCATCGACAACCAAGCTCAAGTGATGAGTATCTGTGTGGAGAGGAAAAAAAACCAGCGCACGCTATATTTTAATGGCGAGAAGGTCAGGATCAAAGCAACAAGCAAAAATGAAGTTGTAACCGAGTGAAAATATTGTTTCATTGCTGTCTAGGAAATCGGAGAAGGCCTGATTTGTCCTAACGAGATGATATATAAGGTCTCTATCGAAATGAGTTTAACCACCAAGAGCGTTAAGATAGAGAATACTTGAAAAATAGTCAGTATGCTAGGTGTGGTCTTATCTAATTCTTCTAAATTATATTATTTAGAAATTCAAATAATGAAACAAGAACTTAGAATGGATACATAATTTAGCGTGATTAAAAACCAAAAGAAACCGTGCTAAATACACTTTTTTTTCTGGTATTTACTCGAACATGACAGCCTATTATTTGGTAGTAAAACATACCATGCAACACAAAGCCATCATAATTTGTTGCAGTACCATGATAGTGACTCGAATTAGTCAGAAAGAAGATACTTAAATTCAGAAAACGAATATATACATGTACAAAATTCGAGAAATACAGAACAGTAATGGACTGTTTCCATAAGGCATAACTATTTTATTTTTAATTTGCAAGTTTTCAAACGTTTAAAATCATAAATAATAGAACTAGGGCCTCATAGAAATGGTTTTAAAAGTTCACATATTTACTAAATAACATTTGTAAATTTAATTTAATTTTGCAAGTTTTCCCCTTCATTAATTATGGTAATTAATGTCATACTTGCAAATTGCCTCACAATTGCGACATCTTCTAGAACTAAACAACCTAAACAACCACTTTGCGAACAACTAGACATCCGATTGAGATCAGTTGAATTATTTACATAACATGAAACTGTTTTCAAAATGATCTCATAAATCTCTTATACACACAACTCATCCCATTACTCTGCTTTATGTCTAATGCAAATAAGATTATTTATCACCTTGTGGCAGTTATTCTCCCGGGAACGGAAGAAAACCAAACGGGGATTTATCGCACAAAGGGAATGCAAATGCTAAACAGCTGATTGTAGATAAGATAATTACCGACTCATGAAATACAACTAGCCAGAAGTCATTGCATCGTGTGTTAGTCCAGTAGATATAGATCAAGCATCGATCCTCGATGTCTATCGCAAAAGATCATAAATTAGGTTGATATCATGTTGTAGGCTTATACTTATATTAGTTACAATTTCCATGGCACTCCTCTAGTTCACTTGGTAGCATTCAACCTGACGCGGCAACATTCGTTATGCGATGTATCATGCTACTGCTAACTTTACCACTCCAGTCTCCAAAACAAACACTGCCGAATAGGAGGATGTTGATTCTATGTGCGCATAGATAGTAATTAAATCTTTGAGTATCAAAATTACACGCTTCATGACAGGCACAACATAAGTGCAAATTTGAATTCGCTACCAACTTGGAGGTGTCAGCCTAAGAATTTCAAGGTCATCTCTCAAAGCGATTCCTCGTGTGGTTTGATTCTGTCCCTGCCTTCATTCGGATTTAATGGCAAGGGAAGAATGTTATTTTGAACCATGAACGAGGTAGGACTAACATGTTCGTTGAAGGTAGTCAAGTGGAGAACTGATCGCTAATTACGTAGAATGGTTTTGTCAAGTCATGTTATGAGATATATTATGAATCTCTTTTGTAGTCTTGGCTACAAAAAACTAACTCTGTTCAACAGCAGTGCTAACCCAATTATTTTTTTTATATTACATTAAGTTTTTGTGCATACAAGTATCAACCATTGTCTATAGAATTCTTCTTAAAACAAATCTACAACCTGAATGAACACAATTGTATACAGTACAAACAACTATAACTTTTCTGTGCCTTGAGACCGAGACATCCAGGCGTCCTTTGGAACCCTACAATGAGTAAAAAACACGAGAAAATATATTCAACCGATTACCTGTTTGTCCTAGATGAACTACATTTCATGGAAAATTATTTTTTTTTAAGTTTGTAGCAAACACAGTAATCAGTTATCAATTTGAACAGACGCGTGAAATGTGTTTTCGGGCGATTGCAAGCCAAAACAAGCACAAACGAAGAAATAACTTGCAATATTAGGTGCTGGAGGATGCCACAGCAAGCATATGCAACGCGTGCATCTTGTGATTCTCGTTACCAAAAAGGACGGATTAGTTGTAGCGGATTGCGAAAAACGCATTTGGAAAGGCGTGATCGCAAAAAATGTTCGCGATATAAAAGAAACATCAAACTTTTGGATTGATGGCTGATAGATCAGCCGTGGCTACAATAATTCGTGAGTCAAAAAAGATCCAAAGGTGTGTTTTATCCAAGAAGAGATGGAGCTACCAATATCGGATTTAACTATACTGCGTCGAATAGCAGCACATGAATTGAAGAGCAGATACACGCGGAGACTACACGCTATTTCTAAACAACCCAAATTTGAGTACGATGGACTCAAATTCGTCGGAAGTATAGCTGCCCAAAAGTGAGTAAAAATGGTTAGGAGTAACAGGTTGACAATTAGTAAACAGCGATCGGATTCATCCTGATGTTGACTGTTTGTCATCTTACCACTACGAACTATCTTTACTCACTATTGGGTAGGCATACTTCCGACGAATTTTAATCCATCGTACTCAAATTTGGGTTGTTTAGAAATAACGTGTACCATTCATCAGCTAGGTGAAAAAATTAGAGCATCTCTGTTTTGCTCGGGAATATGCGGAAAAGTCTAAAGAATTTTTGAGACAAGTGTTCTGGATCGAAAAATCGAAATTTTAGATCTTCAACAGGAAGCGGTGTAAAGGAGAAGAAGAAAGTCTTCAGGAACGTCATTTGCAGGGGACTGTAAAACACGGCTGTGAGACCATAGACCAACATAGATTTTTGTCTAAAATCATCTCTTCAAAAGCAAAAACACCAAGACGACACAGAGCAGTAAGTAAAGAACGGTAACCCTAACCAATTTTACTTTCAGCCAAATTTTCTAACACAAGGTAAGAAATCATATGATTACTACAAAATATACTAAATATTCATGACATAATATATAACAGGCAAAAGTGGGGACCATCAAGGCACCCATGTGAAACGATTTGAATATGAAGCATGGGACTGCCTCCTCCTTATTGTTAACATTTTACGGAACAAAGGCGGGCTCTTGGACCCCATCTTTTGAGTTTATTCTTTCAATCGAGGGCTCGATTCTAGTGCTGTGGGTGTGAACTTGCTCTTCTAATGAGATTCTCTTCCCTATATTCGCGGGTTTCGCGCCCACCCAAACGTGTTTGACCCTTCATACAGGAACTTGAGAATCACAAACAATAAAATCCTGATCAAATTCTTTTTTACAATAAATTGTAGTATTTTATCATCATCACAATCATATTACAGGCTAACCGGTCCCTAAGTTTCTTTGGAAATCTACGGCTTTGGCTACGAGATGTAATGTAAGCCAAGCCGCTTCATTCGGCTATGTATCAAATATGTTATAAGCTCAACGATCAATCGACAAAATCACGGTGAGTTCATGGAAACCACTCTTCTTTTAGGAATTGCAACATCATTTTATAGTGATGTAATGGCTATATCATTTAGAAATGGGGCATTTCATTTTAGAGATAGCGGTGCTCCAAGTGACAATATGCAAGTTTTTCAAAGCGTTTTATTGTTTCGTAAACAGTTCTGCGTGATCTATTTTGTCACAGTTCAAAACTATCTTGGTTCCAAGATACTCATCATGCTGGAAGAGAAGAAAAAATAATTTCACACAGTTACCTGTAAAATCCATCTGCGTCAACACGGGAGCTTGCAAAACTGCTGGATTATTTTAAGAGTACTGTGGCGTGAGTAATTAAAAAGTACAAGGAAACTTAAACAAATGCCCACAAAGTGCAAATCAAGCGTCGTAGTGGAACAGTTGATCGTGAACTGCGGGTGAAGGTCAATCAGAAAATCAAGACTGATCCCAACATCACGGATTAAGACTTGGTGAAAAATCTTAATGTCGACTGGTGTACTGTGCGGCGAATCCGTCTCCGAGAAGCTTAAAATGTTACCAAGCAAGTAAACGACCCAACCGAAACCTCAAAGAACAAACATTGACCAGAACTCGGGCCCGTAAGTCGAATGACCAAGTTCTGACGAAACTCCATGGATGTCTCTTGATCAATGATGAAACATATGCTCAAACAGATTTCAAACAAGGGGACTCAACAGGGCTCATCTGGGCTCAAGTACTAAAACTACTCAAATATGCTCGTGCTTGCAGATTCAAATTTATTTTCGCGGATGAGTTTGCGAAAAATCATGATTTGGCAACGTATCTGTTCCTGTGGCAAGGAAACCAGAGTATTTGTGACGGATAAAACAAGGAACTTGAAAGTGTACAAAAGGGAGTACCTCAACAATCAGATTTAACACTTGAAGTCCCGTTAAGTCAAGCTACGTTTTGGCCAGATCAAGGCAGGTGCCATTACAACAAGGAAGCTACAATGGTACTACGATAATGAGGTCCAGTTGATCCCGACAGAGCTGAATCCACCAAATTATCTTCAGTTGCGTTCAAAAGAGAAGTATTGAGCAATAATTAGGCGGAAAAAGCAGATGATGGGAGCAGTCATCAATGACATTGGCCAGATAAAGAATCAGCTATGCAAAACCATGACTGTGCTCCAGCTGATAAACGGCACCAACAGAAAAGTGGGAGAATATCTGCGAAATAATGATAAATGGTTACACATTACACATGTTTTTATTACCTGTGTAACTGCTGCACATTTTAAAGAAACATGTAATTTTCTTCAATTCTCCAATGCACATAAACGAAATGCTAGATTTGGCAAAAGTTCATGGGGTATTTCACCTAAATCAAAGCCAGATTACGCTTCTATCTAGTCTGTTGTATGAATGATTGCAAGTGATTTTGTGAGAGAAAATTTTAAGCATCTGTTAAAATTTATTATTTTTTTATGTTTAGCCTTTGAAGTTCACAAGATATTGTTACCGGTGGGTAACATTAGTGTGTTTCAAATATGTTAGTATAGTTGTGGGGAATAGGGAAGCCGATTGTTCAGCTATAAACGTTCAGTTCAAAAGTTGCGGAAATGTGTGTGGACCATGAGCGGGCAACACACGATTCTGTGCCGAACGCTAATGATGTTTGTGAACAAAGGAAGAAAACTGCAATGTCACTATGAGTGCTTTGCAGACCATGAATTACCAAGGGAGCAAATGAGTTCGTTCAGCTGACGAGAGAGATGAGTTTGCTCCGTGCAGTCACTAAAGACAGACGTATAAATTCAGGAATATTGAGTTGAGTTTGACGGCATTCCGCTACTCCAGTGTGGCTGCCACATCATCCGGCTTCCATGTTGCCATTCCAGCCATCAACCCGGTGTACTCAAACCGCCACTCCGGCCACCACGCGAGTTATAACTACAACCGCCACCCTACCACCACACCAGACGTCATACCACCCCAGTCTGGTACCACGCCATCTATCGTCATCACGCCATACCGGCCATTAAACCAGCCGCCCTTTCGACCAGCAACCCGGTACCCGAGCAAAGGATTATACCACATTGATAACAAGTTCTATTACCTGGTTATCATTTTTTGATCACTGAATATGTTATCATTCAGGCTGAATAAAGAGCCAAAATAACAGCATGAATAACAAAAAAAATACTCGTTGAATATCATAATAATAACTTATTTTGTTATCACTGCGAACAACTTGATAACAAATCCTGTATTGTAAGCAAATTTGTTGAAATAGTATCAAATTATGTTATCAATTTGAAATCAAATTCTCATGCTAATAACTGGAAAAAAATATTTTGATTAAAAGAAAAGTTTCGTGTTGAAATATGCTGGAAATATTTATAGTTTTACAATTCAACTTATAACGTTCATAAAAAATAGTGTGTTCAAAATGATAACATATGATAACAAAATTTTCCAATGGTGATAACTAAATTTGTTATGCGATAACAGCGGAAATCAAAACGATAACTGGCATAACAGAACTTATATGATATCAGCTTGTTATTTTTCTTTGCTAGGGTATCACTTCAACCACCACTCCCACCACCACGGTTGTTACCACTACAACCGCAACCCGACCGCCACGTCAGACGCTTGAAGTCCTAGTCGAGATTCCGGCCATTTCTTAAGTTTAGCCACCACGTCATCCGGCGTCCTCGTCACCATTACGGCCATTGCTTTAGCCGCTATTCCAATCATCAACCCGATGTCGCACTAACCACGAATCAGACCTCCAGTTACCACTACACTCACCGCGTCAGAAGCCACTCCAACCCCCAGACTGGCCGCCACGTTATTCACCATCCTCATCGCCATTCCAGTCGACACTCTGGTCGAGCTGTTGGCCACCGTTTTAGTCATAATGCAGGCACCATCCAGCCATCACCACGTTGCACCCCGCGATCTTCAACAACCCTCTCCGTATTGCTCTATACTGCCACCGCTTTCGTTTTGAGACATGTGACTGTGTATTATTTGGGGGCTTCAAATGATTATTAGACAATCATTTGCTGTGGATACCTATGTGCTTTTAAAGACACAGCAGCTGGTTCCCGGAATGTGCTCGTTCAGTTTCCAGAAATCTTTGGTTTTAATCAAGAGAATTTACCTTCTAATGAAAACCCCCACATAATCCACATATCCACAACGTATAATGAGTATAATTTGAGCACTTATTTTTTATCCTACCTTTTGAAATTCTACATCAGTGGTAAACAAACTAATATCTATTTCTATATTAGGAACCGATTGACAAACATAAGAAGCAAATCCAGTACAAAAAAGGAGAAAAAAGGAGGTACACAAATCACCCCAAATGCTTATTATGCCCCCTGTCCTCATATTCACTAGGCATCGAATCAAAATAAGAGATCTATGTACAGAACTACAAGAGTTATCACTTGAAAAGTAACGGAAATATAATAACGACCGAAATTTGGCATTCAAACTTCAATCGAGGTACCAAAAGTCTTAAACTTCGAACAAAACCACAAGAACATTTTTGCCTGACCCTAGTCCACCATGTTTTGTTTGTTCGCGAGACGATGTTATTTGATGTTTCCCGATGACATAAACTGACATTTATCATCTTTAATGCACTTATATTTTACTCTAGAGTATATTTAAATTAAAAAAAATGCAAACTTAAGAAGCAAAGTTATTCTGATGCATGTCGATAAAAAAAACACGGTTTTGAGAAACAAAAAACGCTCTTCCGATTATCTCACCTAATCTACTCTCACGCTAGCGTATCCTTGAACGCATCATGGAAAATGACGACTTCTTGAATACATCACTGCGTTCACGGCTAGCCATTTTAAGTCAGTTTTGAGTCGTTTTTGTTTCAACTTCCTCAAAAGTGAAGTAACTCAAATTTGAGTAGGTTACATTCACTACTTAAAATCAAAAACATCCATTGGATTTGATTCGATGTTTTTATTTTGTCGATCCCAGTTACATTTACTCAAAATTTGAGTGACTCCACTTTTGATGGAAGTGGGTCAAAAACGACTTAAAACTGAGTTTAAATGGCTGGCTGTGTAGCATGTGCCGCAGAGAGGACTCCAAGAAATAGAGCGATTTCAGAAAAAGTGTCTGAAATCGCTCTACTACTTCGAATCAAGCGAAGGGAGAAAGAGTGGATCTCTCGTACCAAACGCTTCCATATGGAGTTAAATAATGTGAAAGTTTATTTTTTATCCTTGGGAGCCTAAATCCTAGAAAGATTGGTATAAGACCCTTTTGCCTGTGGGTGGAGTTTAGGCAGTGGAACCAAAAGTTCCACCGAATAATTTGCCAAGATTGTAGCACCTTATTAAAATTTACTGAATAATACATTCAGTTTAATATTCATTCAGTTATCTAATAACTATTATCTAATAATACAATACAAAACTACCATTGAGGGACCTTGTCCGTAGTCCGTAGATGCATGTCGTGCCTACTGGCAACATTGCTTCTATTGATGTCAAAGTTCATCGAGTTGGCACCACCCGGGGGATATTTGGTCCTATACCCAATGATTTCATTATCTCCAATCCGCTCAACCAATCGCAATGTTTTGTGATATAGGGTAAGTAACGACTTAAGCAACCCGAGACCCTATTCCAAGCACGGGCTTAACGTTAACTTACAACGCTCATTTTTTGCAGTATGATGCTTCACTAAATGGAGCACCATACTGCAAAAAATGAGCGTTGTAAGTTAACGTTAACCCCGTGCTTGAAATAGGGTCTCGGGGTGCTTAAGTCGTTACCTACCCTAGTAAACGAATTATTATAATTTGAGATCACTCAATGCAGACTTCTTCCAAATTAGGAAGATCGACAGGCAATTGATAGATAACTGACTGGTACATCATAGAAAACTGCCTAGAGACGGACCGGAAGATTTGGTGAGCTATCTCTTCCAAGAAAAACCCTCTTCCGAGGATGTACAAAAACTCATTAATTTTTTCTACCCTCTCAACTTCAAGCTCAACCATGGTCAGCTAATAAAATTATATAATCGTTACCGATATATGATGGAATTTTAAAGTAGCCCGAGTAGCACTTGAAGTGTATTAATAGCACTTCAATTATTACCCACATGCTGATATCATGCTGAAGCCTTCCAACTGTGACCGGCCAACAGTGAGTAAATATAAAAATAAATGAATGTACCCGTTGTTGTGATTCCAAGTGTCAACGAGACTGGAATAACTTGCTATGAACTTGTTCGGACTGGACCTAAATGGCCGAATCATCGCAACGAGCGCCGATAATAACAGAGGCGTTGGTGGTCGGAGAGCTCTAATTAAGGCGTGACCTTGATCCGGTTTCCCTTTTACTTTAATGTAGATAGGTTTTGTTCTGGCTGTTTACAGAACTTTTAACCCTATCGTCGAGCTGGAGATTTAGATCAGCCAACCAAACCGTAAAACCGCCTTGATTCTAGAAAGGCTAAACACATACGGTATCGAGAATTGGATCACGGGATCTTGCTCATACCGGCCAATCTTAGGAGACCAAATTTGGACAGCCTCTCATTTTCAATCGTTCATTAATGGGTAGTAAAAAGAATTGTTCCGCCCAACGGACTAGATCGGACCGCCCAAAACAAACATTAAAACAACACCCTGAGCGATATTTTTGAGAACAGCGTCGTGGCTCCCTTTCCATCGCATGTGCTCATAACCAAAATAAACATTCAATGGCCATATATTCTTGGGTATTGTGAATTATTGTTGATGGAATGACTTATCACATTGACGTATGGAGGTGTGGGGTATTAGAATCAGTTTATCCAGGATAAACAAACAGTCATCTATCTCACATTCACCTCGTATTCAATAACCCCCATCTGAATGTAGCTCCGAATTCTAATGCAGCACTCTATAAGTCGAACATAAACCAATCTAATGCGGGTGTAAGTACTGCTCGGTGTTAGACGACGGGAAAACTGGTCTTGGCGGCAAACTTTTTTTTCTCATAATTATTTCAAACAAAATGATACAAGCCCGGCGTCAGTTTTACACGTACACCTGGTCGTTGTGGTGGGACTGACTTCATCACTTTTGATAAGCGGAAATCAATCAAAAATATCGTTCTCTTTCAGAAAGCCACGCCTGGGGCTGCAATGCAGTATTTCTATGACCACGTACAGAAACTGGATTGGACGGCATTTAATTGTTATTCACGATCACGTGATCGAGTGTTGACCAGTGCTAGAGCAGAATATCAAGACTGGATCATTAGAATACACGACGGAAAGGATTAAATTACGGAATCGAGTTCATGGATTAGTAACAAGACTCGAATTGATAGAGCGCATTATTCTGCGGAGTGTGTTAAATGCTAGACGCGGAACGTCAACGTTATTGCTTTTGTCAACGAATTAATCTAAGAATCCACTGCCAAATTTTCTCTGTTAAGAGCTTTCAAACTACCAGCACTACCACAATGTGTATCAGCATGATCTGCCTTCATTAGCATGAAGCTACTCAAGTTAGCGATGCTCGTCAGCGTCATTGCAAACAGCCCGACATTGTTCTTATTATAAAATTCTAATGTGAAGGGTAATGTCACAGAAGTTTCTTGAAATTTTTCATATAATTCACATTTCAATTGCTTTGAATTATAATCTGTTTTGAGTTAATATGGATTTGGACACTCGAAATAAAACGAATGAAAATTTGTTGAATTGTTTTGGTTGGGGTTCGAAATTGTCGACCGCTCGACGAAATTCCCGTGTCAATGGATTTCTATGTGTTTGGAGATGTGGAGAAGCAGGGTTGAAATGTTTTAACGTCCACTTTCCTAGCTTATACAAGGGTTCTAATTTACTGATGGAGGTTGCCTTAGGATGTTTGCTTTGTTCCAGAAAAGTTCGACCTACACTTCTGCCTCCCAAACATACAATCGCAACCCACCAGTCAAGCGCACATTCATTCCAGTGCCCATAATGTCACACGCGTGCACTGTCATTGACATAAATAAACAATTAGTAACGCCAACCATGCACTGCTTTGTGGTTCCCCATGCGGCAAAGCTCTGAAGTGATATTTGATGATCATCCTGAAGGGAAAACCACGAACAAGTTACGGTGGCATACAGTCTCGGCTCCACCTTAGCCAGATGATCATCTATTTTTCTTTCAATATAATGAAGGCGACCTCCATCTGATCACAACTGGCTGGTCATTCACAATTAGTTCTAGATCGATGACTTTGATGGGCGCTTTGAAGTTCAATGCAAGTGATGAAGCCATATAACCCAGCGGATTGACCGACCATCGATCGCGATCCTAGACAAAGTTAGTCATTTGTTCTAATTGATTGCAGGCTTGGATGCTGAGAGGCATTCATTGTAAATAGGGTGCACGCGCTCAAGAGCGTCAATCAATTAGTGGAATCGATAAAGTTAGTCATCGCTGCAAACGTTGAATGACAATTACGGTAGCCGAAGAGTGAGTAAGTTCAAAATGAAGTCCTAGAAGAACAAAGCGTTGTTTCCTTAGCATTTGTTCGATTACCGCTTGCCAATTAATCGTGGAAAAATCACAAGCATTAGTTTCTTTGTAAATGTTCACATGAATAACTCTAGTTATTAGCAATACCTTTGGTTTTCTGCACATGTAAAAAAAATTAAATTTAGGTACTCTAAAACGGATACCAACGAGCCTCTAAGCTTCCTCTTGACATTTATTATTTATGAGAAATCCATAAGACATGAGCTCTACTCAGTGCAAAAATTCCAAGCTTAGGCGTTTAATATTTTAAAATTCTGGTAATAATGAATGGAACGGCTTAAGCACCCCAAGACCCTATTCCAAGCACGGGGTAAAACCTACAACGCTAATTTTTTGCACTATGGTGCTCCATGTAGTGAAGCACCATACTGAAAAAAATGAGCGTTGTAGGTTAACGTTTACCCCGTGCTTGGAATAGGGTCTTGGGGTGCTTAAGCCGTTCCCTACCCTATATCGTTTTCAGACAGTTCTAGAGCAGTACTTTGTAACATTAGGATCTTGTTTTAGCAGGCGTCTTAAAACATTTAAAAGTACGTTCATTTTACTTCACCCGAGACAGTTTACAAAAATTTCAAACAAATACATTATTATTACCATAAGGCTTTGATAGTGAAAGTGGATTATCTAGAGATAAAGTTGAGGCATGGATATTTATTATTACAAAATGGGCCGAAGAGTTTAAGGTTTTTTTGGAATTATGTCCACGAGCATGGATTTATAAACAAAAAAATCATGTTCGAAAAAATCAGGGATGCCAGCTTTTTTCGGAAAACTCCAACTTGAATGGAGCCATGACCTTATTCAAAAATTCGTCACTCAAGAACACAACACCGTCACTCAATTTTATCAGAGTGGAGATTTCCGTGAAATTTTAAGAAGAACTAAGTTTTAAAATAGATTTCACAAAACCGTATACGGTGGACGCAAATGGCAGATCAAATAGCAAAGAAATGTGAAATCTGATTAACCCTAAACTTTTGATACGTTGCTTATTCGAAGATAGGGTGTTAGCCTAGCTCCTTGATTCGGCCTATGTACCAAACATTTCATTATTTCTTCGATAATCAACAAAATCATGTTCCTATCAGCATGACCGATTTATTTCAAAGCAACTGAGACATAATTGATCAATTTATAGTAGTTCACAGCGTAGTTTTCGATTTCGTAAGACTGGGTTCATAAGTACTCAGCTACCATTATATATCACAATTCGAGAGTTCAATAGCATAGCAATGCATAGCAAAGAACATTTGCACAAAGCGTGGGGGGAGTCACCGAGATAAGCCTATCCACTTCCACTCAACATTTCGCCAAAAATGTAAAGTGTCGCTTCTCTCTGCGCTTCTGGCCACGCCCTTACAACTGTTTTAAAAATTGATAATTGTCTTGACATCTATTGATGAAAGTGCTGGGAACCCAATCAACCTTCATAGAAGTTCAAGGGATACAAAAATGGCGAGTTTCAAAATTTTATTTGTGGAATGCTTGTATATGTTCAACATAGTAATATGATAATAAATATATTTTAGGATGTAACAATTAATAATGATAGACATATGACAGTAATATGCAGCTCGGTGTCTCCGAACAGTTCCATTATTAGCAGATGAGTGTAGCTCTGGAATGTGAAGGTTATTTCGCAATTAAATGAAGTATTTAAATAATATCCAATGATCAAGTGAAATAAAAAAAACCTTAAGATACAGTGCTATAAAATATCGATACTATCTGGAATCAGTTTCCTTGTTACCTTGGAGCCGATAAAATGTCATTATTATTAATATTTTTTAATAAAGGCAAAAATGGAACTTTGAATTCTCCGATAACTATTGTTTCCTACTGGGCCTATAAATGATTGTTTGTGCTTGTGAAATTGAAAACGAACGATCATAAACAATAATAGTTTTTGAATAGTAAAATTTGTTTGGATGAAGAATGAAAATGAACAACATTTTTGTAGAGTTTTTCGTATGTAATCCTTTCTTAAGAAACGTGATAAACTTTTTTTATTTTTGCAAATACATAACTTGAGTTAGGTGGGCTATAAATTACAACGATGCATACATGCGAGGCTAAAAAAGAAGACAAAAGGGATGTTATAAAGTATATTCCGATCACAATTTGATCAAACAGTAATATGTGTGAGTCGATCAAAGTTTTTTTAATAAGTCGAATTCTTTTTCTTTTTCAAGTTCAGATTATACAGAATACAGGAAAAATATTCAGCTAAGCGTCCTTTTTACCGAATGCGAGCTGCCGGGTCTTTCGTTTGACACCTGCCATAAGATTTTGAACAGTCTCCTTGTCCACTTTGTTCGCCGCAAAACGCCAGTTTGCCTTGAACTGTTTCTCGCTCACAACAGCTTTTTGAATCTTCTTAAGGCTCCGCTTGATGATGGCCCAATATTGTTCGATTAGGCGGAGCTCTGGCGTGTTGGAAGGGTTCTTGTCCTTGGGTACAACTCTAACGTTGTAGGCAGTAAACAACTCCGTTGCCTTTTTTTCCGTAATGGCAAGATGCCAAATCCGGCCAAAATAGAACGGAAAAATTGTGGCGCTTCAGGAAAGGCAGTTGTCGTTTTTGTAGGCACTCGCTCAGATAAATTTCCTGGTTGACGGTTCCGGTCGCAATGTGAACGTTGCTCTTCAAGCCACAGGTACAGATGGCCTGCCACACCAGATATTTCTTCGCGAACTTTGACAGTTTAATGTGCTTGAACATATCTGCCACCTTTCTCCGTCCGGTTGCCGTATAACATTCTTGTCCAGGAAGCTGTTTAAAGTCTACCTTGACGGAAGTTTCATCGTCCTGTACCACGCAATCAAGCTTCGTCAGCATCGTCGTGTACAACTTTCGCGATCGTGCTTTGGCCGACGCGTTTTTTATCGTCGTGATTTGAAGTCACCACTTTCTTGTAAGTCGACAGTCCAGCTCGTTTTTTGACTATATCCACGGTTGAAGAACCACTCCCAGCTTCTTTGCGACATCTCGGACGGAGAAGTTGAGTTTCCGCTCGGAACAGCGGGCAACTCTTTTTGTCGTAGCTGTGGCCTCCAGCTTTCGATTTCCCCCCGATCCAGCTTTCGTGGCTGTCGACAAACGTTCACCGAACACTTTTAAGACGAATCATAGAGAGCTGTTTAGTGGAATATCTGAAACTAAAAAACAGAAGAAGAAAAAAAAACGCATATTTCGTCTACAATGTGCAGTCTTCTTCAGTGTCTCGTACTAATCAGTCGAGTTATTAGTATGAGAAGTCGGCACATTGTAGACGAAATACGCGTATCGGTCAAGATAAGCAAAGGTAGTTGGAATTAAATGGAAAATACTAATTTTTCTTCCTATTTCTAGTTACTTTAAAAACGTTGGTAACAATTAATTTAGCCACAATCAACAATTTCGCCAACTTGGCGTGAGAGTAGTTTGGATTTTCGCCATGCACATGCAAAATTTTGATGCGTTGCTTCTCTCACTTCGACGACATTTCGATAACTGAAGTATTAACCTCAAAATCAAAATAAAGGCATTATGCTACACGCACACATCTTCAAAATGAGGGGTGTGCAAATTTTTTTTAATGCACGATGAAAGGAAACGCGTCAAGTTTGGGTCGACCAAATTTTGATCGAAACATCCTTTAACATTAAATGATAGTAACAATTATGTATGTTTGTAATGTCTGCATGTCTCCAGATTCTGGCCCAGCTGTAATTGTAGATGATCACAGCCATGAGGGTAAAAAATAGTTGATATTTTTGTGCAGTACTCGGGGACTCCTCGATGACCTGAAATTAAAAACCGTGTGAAGAATACTTCCATTTTTCATGATGCAAAATATCCCAAATTTCGATAACACGAAACCAATTTATATTCAATAATATATCAACATCATAACAACAAAAACAGATAAAAAAATATTTTTTTATAAATAGTCCGTAATGTCCTTTCATGTTACTAGGATTGATCGAAGGGAATAATAATCCCAGAGCGCGCTGAAACTACGAACCCTCATGTGAAAAGTAAAATTCTCAATGTGACCTCCAGGTACACGATCCTCTGTAGCAGTTGGAAAAACTACTGGATGTGATATTTCCACAATGGAACTAACTCTTACCTTTGGGTCTTGACCAAGAATTCCTACTGAGCCCTTACAACACGACAAGCCGGCCAGTTCAACGCAAGGGATCACAATTCGAAAGTTCAATGGTACATAAAATATCCGATCTGAAAAACATCAATAATAGCGTTCCTGGTTATCTGCCAACACAGATTATTTTTCAATTTATTTTTTCTTGTTTATAAATCTGTATACGCTACACATAAAAGTTTTCTTTCTATCTTTTACCCATCAGCCTCAGTCTGTACAATTATAAAATAATCTCTACATATTAATCTCCATGTGCTACAATTCACATAATTATGGAGTTAATAGTTTTTCACTCACAATGCCTCTTTGCCTTATTTTTGCACTTAGTTTTTAATAACATTTTTAGATTATCATAAAAAAGTTTCGTTGTGTTCGTCTTCTACGTTCAAAATATAAAAAAATACCCTATATCCTCAACTTAACATTTTAAAAATATTCTATTTTTCTCTTTAAACTAACAATTCCAGCCAATTTTTATGAAAAATTTTCAGCTGTGCGTTTGCTCATATCTTTGCAATGTATATGCTTTTCTATTTCAATTTAAAATATGTTTTTGGACAATCAGTTACTTGAGGACATATAAGACTATGTATAATAATGAGCAACCAATTTCATTCTTGAGTGAGGCGTTTCAATTTTATTTGTAACAACATACTCAATTTTTTTTGTATTGTTTTTGTACAATGTGCGAATATTACGCTGGCATTGGTGGTGTAAACCAGCTTCATATATGGCAATGATCAAATTTATTGTAGAAACCAAGAATACATTGTTGAGTTAAGCGAACGATTTCATATTATAAGTTAAATTATATTTCCAGTATAACAGATAAGTCCAGTATGTAAAAAATAATATATTAAAAAAATGCGTGAATGATCTTCCTATGGAATTCGTAGGAAATTGCCATTTTTCGAGTGATGAGCCAAAAGTTCTACGGTGCGAATTTTGATAATTTGCTTCGACTAGCCACTATTGGATCTTACAAGACATTCTAATACAATATCTGTCTGTATCAAATTCTTGCATGTCCGTTTTATTTTTTTTTGCAGAAATCGCTATAACCATTAACCAAATAAGGCTTGGATAAGAGTTAGTGCCCATGTCCCTAGCCATTAGAAATAAGCTAGTAAAGGCGCTATATCCTATATTAAAAGGCTTGGAAATAAGAGGAAGAAACCTATGTCCTATTTCAAGAGATTAGACAGCAATGGAGATACCATTATTTTTCTCAGGCTAGTCAACTCATTTCATACTATTTTCAAAAGCTAAGCCTATACCTAATCTATACATATACTATACCCTAGCAAACGAAAATAACAAGCTGATATCATATAAGTAACAAGTTCTGTTATCCCAGTTATTGTTATGATTTCCGCTGATATTGCATAACAAATTTAGTTATCGCCATTGGCAATTTTTTTATCATTTGTTATCATTTTGAACACACTATTTCTTATGAACGTTATAAGTTGAATTGTGAAACTATAAATATTTCCAGCATATTTGAACAAGAAATTTAGCTTTTAATCAAAATATTTTTTCAAGTTATTAGCATCAAAATTTGATTTCAAATTGATAACATAATTTGTTACTATTTCAATAAATTTGCTTACATTACAGAATATGTTATCAAGTAGTTCTCAGTGATAACAAAATAAGTTATTATTATGATATTCAGCGAGTATTTTTTTGTTATTCATTCTGTTAATTTGGCTGTTTATTCAGCGGAATGATAACATATTCAGTGATCAAAAAATGATAACCTGGTATTAGAACTTGTTATCAATTTGGTATAATCCTTTGCTCGGGTATGTACTCGTCCTTTGATTTCTTGTGGAGAAAATGTAAGACTTGTTCGCGACAAAATCTGAACAGATTATATTTGGAATAACAACAAATTTGCTGTTAGTTTTATTCACGATGCATATTTTATTCATTTAATTGTGCATTTTAGTCATCATAAAACTAATTACAATTACCTAATTGGCCTGCATGAAAAAACTACGATTAAGCTGATTTTGTCCAAGATTTTTGAAATTCCTCCATAGTTGTAGCTTGTTGTTTATAGCTGTCACATTATGTTTATCATTACGGTTCGGTACAGTTTTCACCTTGAACGACTTCATACCTTGTCGGTGCTTGGAAGTATACACGAAAGTGGGGGACATTTTTATTTTTCTAGCCTAGTATCTACGGAATGATCTGATCTCTTCTGCAATATTTGCTTCATCTTCGCGTCCTTCTGGTGGTTCCTGAGATCAGTTTTTGTTCCACTCCTAGCCTTCCTGCCTGTTGTCAACCGTTTATCGAAAGATTTAAGAACGTTATGGACAGTGCTTGCAGGAAAATTTAGCTTTTTTGCAAGTTTTCTTACTGACAGCTCCGGATTTTCATTGCGACCATTGCTTTTCACACTTGTTCTTCTTTCGACGCCATCTTCGATCTTGAAGCTTGTAGTATCACCACAAATTGATTTTACACATTGAACAGAAATAAGTTCATCATTCTGCGAAATATTTCACGCGTTGATGAAGTATTTCCAAAGCTATACGTACTAGTATTTAAGGGTGTCCAGATTTTGTTGCGAACACGCACTATATTAAAAGTTGTCCACACAGATAAAAAGAAATATTGAATTTTCTGCGTTATCTAATGCACATAGAGAGAATGCTAGATTTGACAGAAAGTAATGGGATATTTTATGTAAATTTAAGCCAGATAACGCCTGAATCTAGCCTGTTGTATGAAAGATTGCCAACATTGTTGTATGGCTCATCAAAGACTACAACCTATTGCGTTGCTTACGCCTCCTTTGGCTTGGAATTAAACGAGGAAAAATTTTACGCGATTCTTAAAATTAATTATTTTTTTCTGTATAGAAAATCCTAATCTTTCGCGTCGAGCCACAGCAAAAAGTTGGATATTGTAAATTCTACTGTTTCCTGTGTCAAAAAAAAAAACCTTACAGGGAACGTCTGACCACCGATCAAAAAAAAGGAATTGGATGAGAACATCCTCACAGGATGCTTAAGGCGCAAACCAAACTCTTCTTCTGGCCAATCTTGACCTTGAACCTTGTTTTGTGCAATATATCAAAATTCGGGCTGGATTACGTACGTTCAAAGCCCAGAAGACACCAAACCGTAACGACCTGAAGAATGTGGCAGCAAAATCAAGGGCACGCAAATTTTATACACAAATGATAATGAAAATACCTGAAGAAACACACATAAAGGCAGACTTACTACAGATTTCAGGTCATTAGCTCTATACTGCGAGAGACAAGTTCGATGCCGAAGAGCACGAACCAATTTGTCAAGAAATTTTTGATTTGGTAAGCGATTCGTACGTGCATCCCGAAGTCCTCAATTCGTGACGACTTTAACCAATAATGGCCAAGTGTACGTAAAGCAATGTCTACAAACGTGTCCTTCCGTTGCTGAGGTCGCGCAAGATTCTAATGCTTTTTTTTGGCATTAGTAGCGTCATGCCACTACTCAAAAAGGGTGGAAAATAATATCAACTCTCTGCAGGAGAACCTTAATCTTTCAAACACCCAGAAGTTGAGACTAATTGAAAATTGTTTGGCTATTATGAAGCAGGAATTACGCAAACATCATAGACAGTCAAAATAGACCAATAATAAGAGAAAACATGGGTCGCTTGAGGGTCTAAAACGAAAAGAAAGGACATTTGAATTATCATGGAGTGTTTCATAAGTAAAGGAAGGGCATTTGAATTTGACGAGCAAGTTGAATAAAATTAATTTGAGCAAAGATCGTTTATTTGATACTCCAAATGTCTCAATGCAATTGATTTAAAGATGGATTTGTGGTAAATGGATTTGTGTGATGCAATTTTTAAGTGTTGTGATAGATTTTTTTTATAAAACTGGACGTATTGGAATCTTTATGATTTTAAAATCGATGCCCATTTGGAATGGTCGTATTAATAATTGTTTCATATATGTTTCTTATTCATTTGTTTCGTATTTATTTGTTTCAGATTAACTCGTTTCATGTTCATTTGTTTCATATATATTTGTTTTATATTTATCAGTTTTATTGATTCATTAAGTGATTCATTTTCATAACTTTCCGGATTTTTTAGAAAACTGGCTATGTGCGTGTAGTCTTTTGAAAGCTTTATTTATGATGTTAAATATGGTTTTACCTTTACGATTGTTATGCAATAGTTTAAAATACATAAATCTTATCGTTTCAAGCTTATTGCTTTCAACATTAGTTTGCTTACAGGTTCCATTTTTTGCATTAGTATGGTTGTGTTACAATTACAATTAATTGCCAAGGCAGTCGAGAAATTTTCCTTAACGAAAAATTCCAAGACCAGACCGGGAATCGAACCCAGCTACCTCCAGCATGGTGTTGCTTTGAAGCTGCGCCTTTGCTAACTGAGCTAACAGAAGCCTCACCTAATACACGTTCATTCACACATAATTTCAATAAAAGGTTTTTTATTTTATTGATATTATATTAACCTTTTAGCAGAAAATTAGTCTCTGAAAATTTCTATTAATGTTATGGTAACTGAATTTACTGAATTTACGGGGTAAATTACGCAACAATAATGGAAACGGCTATCAACGTCACTCTTTTAATTACTGAAGAGTGGAAACTAACTATTCAGGTTATCTCAGGTCAATATGGGGTTTATTTTAACTGATCCATATCAGGGCACTAAAGCAATTTCATCTATGATACTTTGTTTTTCATTCCTTTATTATGGGAGATTTTCAGCCCTGGGCATCTCCTGTCGTAGTCACTCAAATACCTTCTGGGTATTTTCGTAACTTATACGGGGTGAGATTCGAACTCGTGACTTTGGCGTGAGAGGTATGGATGTGAACCACTACGCCGGGACCGCCCCCAATCTATGATACTTTTCGTGTAAAGCAAAATCTTCTATGTTTTTAAAGTTCTCTTTTTCTGTTTTTTTTTTTCAGGGGTTCGAGGACATGGTTGTTTAAATGGCGGCCAACTGTTTCTTATTACGCTAATTAGCATTGCAAACTTTGAAAACAAAATATCTGTAATAATATATTTGCAAGAACGTGTTTGTTTACAAGACGAATTATGATTTATGTTGAAACATTTGGTTTAGCTCTTACGATGAATAATTTTAGGTAGTATGGCGAAACAAAGCATAAGTAAATGGCGCTAAACGCTATATATTTGCCAAACTGTAGCCAGGCCGGTTGAAAAGTTTAAAGCAAAAATAATTGAATCCGAAACGATAGTTGCTAGCATCCTTTCCTAGCATGGCTTGGATAATAAAAGCTTCAAGGGAAAGATTTACGGTTCAACTTACCATCAGAAAGCAAACAAACAAATTAACAATTTGTTCCATCCTACTAAAATATGCAATTATTTTGTATATGTCAGCTACAAATTAAACAATTTTTGCCTTCAGTTCTCTTGTTTCTGCACTTCTGTCCGTTCCGTTCTGCACAAGCACGCCTTCGCTTTCGGTGAACGTCAGCACAAGCTATATCGCCTCTTGCATTCGCATCGGAACATGTTTCCTTCCGCTGACTCTATGTTTTCTTTGACTCCGGTTTACCTCTCAGTCTCCTTTTTGTTCTTCTTATTATACTTCTTCCTATCACGAAGTATCGAAAAGAATCATAAAACGAGCGAACATTACACACTATCCTACCGGGAACGTTGAATTCGTTTCGAGCTTAGTTTCAAGTGCACATTCAACGTCCTTTGCATTTACTTTCACATCAGCATTCCTGAGTGGGAAAACCGCAAGCCACGTTGTGGGCTGAGGTCGATCTCTTGGCTAGCTTTAAATTGCAAAAATTGATCCATTGTGGACAAGCAGCAGATCACTATCGTTTTCGCTTAGCCACTTGTGTTCCGCGATTTTGATTGCAAAATCAGATTGGCAAATTTGAATGACCTTGACAAACGCTTTCTTCACCACGGAACTGCCAACAAAGCCGCACAAGTCTTATGAATTTCTGTTTGAGCAAATATTTTCCGGTTGACTAAGTCCTACTTCGAGGCAGTAACTAGTTCAAGATCTTCACAGTCCACACTCTTACCACCCTTTTCCAGTTACACAAAGTCACTCAACCACCTCCGCTTGGAACTGTGGCTAAAAAATAGCACCTCCCTTCTATTCTCAATTCAGTTCTTGGGAATACTTGTGCGGTGGTCCTTGATGGTTATAACACTACCAATCGATCGTGACGCACTGAAACCGAATTCTGCCCTGTTACAGTCACCATTAATGAGGAGAGCAAAGCACGCGCGCCGTTCTGAAATATAATGCTAGGACCCGGAGCATCTATTCTACAACACGGACGGCTGTGCACTGACAAATGCTATGTGAAGCAGAAATTAAATTGGCACGATATACATATTTTTCTACTATACACTATACTCTTTGCGTTGCTCAGAAGACTCGGGCTGGTGTACATGCTCAACTTCTCGGCTGCTTGGAATTGACCGAACCGATCGAATTCCGAGAGAATGGGGTTTTTAGAATGGTCTGTGAGAACAGGAGCGTAGTTCTCAAGAGTGCCCGCAGGACCGTTCTGTTGTTTGAAGACTGCTGCAGTAGATATGTACGTAGTACCTGTCTGGGAGGACACATCGTTGACAGGATTCAATGGTTGATTTTATAATTCACTTAACTCATCAAGAACAATCTGATTATGTATTAGCTTTATGGCTGTCGTTGGATTTTTGATAGAGATTTTAGAAAACTATTCGAGTTCGAGTCAATCTTAAAATCATTGGAAGTGTTTGTTTAGACCTGCGATTATTTTTTCATTCAATCCTATTTTACCTATTTTTCTATTTCTCTTATCCTCTTAGTTTGCGACGTAGTTGGCAACCAGTTCATTAAGATAACATGAATATAAAATATTTTATGGTCGTTTGATCCAGAATGGAAATGCACTACGGAAAAATGTTGCGATGAAAAAATTGAATTTTAAAAGGTCATCTATTAATAGTGACTGAGATGAGTGCAGGTAATTAATTTAGAATCTAATTTACTATAAGACAAAAAAGTAGCCTTCCAGCTCCAAGAATTTGAATCCTCTCGACTTTTTTTGTGAACGTTTCATTTCAACATTGCTTTTAGTTAAACTAATCCAGAAGAATAAAAATATTCTCATTATTTAACAGTTTTTGAAAGTGTATTCGAACCAATTGAACACCGTGTCAATAAAGGAGATTCCGTTGATATATAAGTTTTGTTAGAGTTGTATGGTTCACTTCCCATAATTTTAATTACAAAAACATCATGTTAGACCAATTTATAATCTACTGGTATGAGAAATACAGTTTTCGGCATCCTGCAAAACATTATGAATCTCGTGTCACAAAAATCATAGTTCACATGATGAATAAACGACGGATTTGATTAATAATTAAATATTGAAGTATGTTAACCTTTCACACAACATCAACGTTTTTTAACCATTCTAAGAGAATTATAAGTTCTAAGAGAATGGAGCATGATTAAATAAATATTTGGATAGTTATAATTAAATATTTCGCCAGCAGTTAAAAAACACTGAAAGTATCAAATACAATTTTTCGTGATAGTAACACCGCTATATTCAGGAGCCATACAAGTCAAGAGCAATGGTCAATTTCTCAATTGAAATAGCCTCACTGGAGAATAAAGTATGGCCTTTCTTATCCTAGAGCTAGTAATTATTGATTGGTAAATAAACTGTTTGCAGTGCAATAATGAATCCACGTAAATATTGGCATCTCTAAATAAATACCAAGATAAAAAATAAGAGAAAGATAAGTATTTTCCGTTTTTTTTAATCAGTTCGTTAATTTGTTTGACTCAGGCGTGTATAACACTTTTGCGGAGTCCGATATGTAATTAACATTGTTTTAATTTTTCGATTTTGTTAAAAGTGGGGCGCCAATTACTCGTGGCTAGCTTGAGGTTAATGGGTCACATTATCGTTTGGAAGGGGCTTGTTAGGTAGCTTATTTCGGGTATCAGTTGCTGCTCATGGTTGTGACATCTACCAAATCGTCGGTCGCTGTAGTCCTTTTCAGGAACTAAGCCGCAGATGGGTGACCACAGCTTGCTGGGCAGGTACAAGTAGCACGGAAACAGAGGGATAATATAACTGGAACACAATTGCAGGGAATTTACTAGAGTGGCAGGAAGGGAGGTGATGACGTTACACTCTTAGAATTCGTTAATCGCTTGCATGTAGGGAAGATCACGCATTCCCAAAACATCTCTTACCTCGCAGAAGGGTTGTCTACCTCGGGCCACTAGGGTATCCAATAGTCGTGCTCTGGAGGCATCATTCTCCGGGCAATGCCAATCTGCGTGAGCGATGTCATCATAACCGGTTCCCGCACCATAGAAATTGCTATCGACGAGGTTAATTCTGTAGAGATGTGCGTCTAGCGAATAGTGGTTGGACATAAGTCTCTTGACATCACACACGAACGAAACCGCGACTTACATCCAGACCTTTCAATCACGATCTCGACGAAACATTTGGAGTAATGGAATGTACCCACCGCTCATAAATCTCGCCTTCTTGTGCGCCAACCTTTGCTAGAGAGTCCGCCATCTCATTGCCTGGAATTGAGCAGTGTGAGGGGACCCATACAAAGGTAATCTTAAATGATCTTTCCAACCAACACACACATCTGCTCCCTTATTTGTGCAAGGAAGTAAGATGAGTGCCTCACTGTTTTCATCGACTGCAGGGCCTCAATAGAACTGAGACTATCTGAGAAGATGGAAAATAATGGTATATGGGCATGCCGGAAATTATCTCCAATGCGAAATTGATTGCTGCCAGCTCAGCAAGCATATACGGAACAGGGTATTTTCCGTTGAATTCCACTTCATTATCATTGACAGATACGTGTATTGAGCGGTTTCACCCCAAATCAGTAATTGACAAAATTTTTGTATTTTAGATTTGGCCGAAACTTTGAAAACGTGTTCGGAATAACATATAAGTGTTTTGGCATGATGAACAGTCGTTTTGATAAGAGAGTAATTTTTAAGAAAAAAACATTTTCGAAGGTAAGAACAACATGAACAAATTTTTTTAAAAAAGTTTTTTGATAGCACCTTTTGGAAGGTTGTCATAAAATTAATTTATGCTAAATACAAGTACTTTACAAAATATTATTTCACATCAATTTTCTAATTGAAATGTGTTAAGTTAGTGACCTCCCTCAAGGTTACCGTTTTCGAGATATTTTGAATTTAATTTCATTAGTAGTAAAAAACTTAAGAAATACGCCCTTTTCATAAGTTATTTGAGATGGATCATCTCTAAAACTATGTTTGTTTCAACAAAGCATGAACATCTCAATAACTTTTGACGTAGGACTACGTCTTTGTTTTCTATACTGGGGTAGAACTTTTTGAAAAAATCAGTGGGGTTGTGTACAAGACACGACCGGTTGACGTAGACTACGTTAAACCAAGTGATGCATTATAATGTCAGGGAAATTCTGTGTGGCTATTATTAGCGTTAAAAGGGTTTCAATTATTCGTGCCGGTCGCTTACCCTTACCGATAGAAGCAGTTTAAGTCACAATATGACGGGTGCGGCTCTTATGGGACATTAGACCAGCGTTTTGAAGCCAGTATGTAAGAAAATTCTATTGTACGCTCTTGAGATATTATTTGGAGGCCCTGAAAAGGGCCGTTTGGTTTTATGAAGTCAGGGCGTGGGAAAATTCTGTTGTACACTCTTTATAACTCTTTAGTGGCCCTGAAAAGGGCCTTTTGGTTTAAATGATGACACGGCCACGGTTGCACGTTTTACGATGGACTATCTTTAATAGAAGATAGTTGAGGATCTGTTAGGGAATATAAAATTATTAAATTTATGATAGTTTTGCTCATTCTTATAATCATAATCGCCTAACATTACTAAATGTTTATTCGTATGTCATACTGTGCCTGAATGGCCTGCATCTCGGAATTCTCACCATCGCCGGAACCATTAACAATGTTTTGCATCGTTTGGGGGATTTCAGTAACGACAGGCAGCGGAGGAAATTCTATAATACGCACATACAAACATATATTTTGACTGATACCTTGTCTCCTTTTCAACATTCACCCTTTAAATACCATACCATTCGGATCATTTGTATACAATCTGAGTTGTAGTATGCCTTTGCATAATTCAACTTCAAAGAATCAAAGATTTGCAATTTATGCAATTCTGGATTTCAAGGGTAATAATAAACATTGAAATACTCTAGAATTCAAATTACGATAAAATTCGTTATCAGAAAATATCCGACAGGTTTATTGATTGTTATAAAAACACAATAATCAATTGCAACATTTTCAGATGTGTAAGCGTCTCTAAAAATGTTCAAAGTTCAGGAAGTTTTATCAAACAGAAAATAACAAAAATTATCTTGCAGTTGTTATAAGGTTATATACAAGTATATAGGGTACATGTTCCTTGACTCAGGCGATTGTGTAGCGCACGATTACAATTTTAACTATAACTCATACATTAATTTAGCTAGAAACGATATTCAACTAGTTATATCTTTGCTAAGACATGCTTAACAAGGCGTTTGCTGTACTGGACCATGAAAAGTCACCAACTAACATTATTGAGTCGAAAACTTTCGATGGATATGGATATCATTAAGGATTCTTGTTCGGACGAATTTCAGTAAAGTTTGTTTATTTCATCGCTCCGGGCATTTATTTACATTAACGCTCCGGGAATTCGCCTATATTCGGTATACTATACGGAATATAAAGCTACTTTATAACATCTAAATGACTTTCTCATGTGATCAATCGGCCATTCCATTTCAAAATATTAAAATTCCCACTATATTCATTTAGTTATATAAGTGTTGGTATGAATAAGCCCATCGAAAAATACACAACCGCTCACTCTTACTATTCCATTGAAAACTTTTATATTCTACATTTTACTATGTGATGAATACACTAGGCCAAAGTTGGGAATATAAGGTTAATTTCGTACCTAAAATATGGTCTGATTTTATGGATCCGCTGCATAGTACACTGTTGCCACTCCGAGGACAACAACATCTGAGGTCCACCGTCTGGCCGAGATAAAAATGCTCCACGATCGTTTTAGTGAGTCTATCAATCGGTACAGGGCACGCTGCCTGACATCGGATCACCAGATCATCCGGAATCTAGTTCCCCACCCCTAGGATTTTCAAATTGTAGTTGTAGTTGTAGTTGTAGAATTAGGTTATCAAAATTTAACTAACAATACCCCAAGGGCTGATCTGAATAATTATTTAAAACACATAACACAATAAACACATTAAACACATAAAACACTTAAAACAAAGCTGAAGAGCCTACTGGGCTAAATCACTTAAAAATTGTAATCAAGTGTGTAAGACAAAGAATGAAAATAAAAACAAATTTAGTAGTACACTGTTGCCTAGTAACGACTTGGCAAAATCCAATATGACTGCCAATCGACCGAAATGTAAGATAAACTCTTATTCAAATAACTCTCCTAAATAAGAAATTTAATTGATTTATTGATTCATCGCGGGTTGCGCCAACCAGTTAGGAAAAAATTTTCACCGACGGAGAATTGTCCTGCAGTCGTGACGAACAAATCGGCACTAGATTAAATGGCGCACAAACCGAACGAAATATTAATTTAATTCTTATACAAACAACACTCTGAACTGGATTGGTTGGCCTCAAAAGGACAGATTATTTATTAGTGGGTTGCGCCAACCAGCTGGGTAAAATTTTTCCGACGGCTCGCTCTACATGGAGGTGTTTTTGCAGTTGCGGCGAACGAATCGGCACCATATTAGGCGCACAAACCGAACGAAATAAAAGTTTAATTCTTGTATAAACAACTCTTTTTATTAAATTGGTTATCCTCAAAAGGACAGATTATCAATTTACGGATTGCGCCAACCAGCTGGCCAACCCTCCATCGACCACCGAACTAAATTTAAGATTAGTTCTTTAATAAACAACTCTTTTATTTTAATTTATTGTCCTCAAAAGAACAGATTATTTCCACCTACTGATGCTCGCCCCCAAGGACGCTTTCCCCCAAACAGCAGCGTTTTCGAAGTCGCGGCGAAACAATTGCCACAATGAGGTAAGATGGCGGCTTGCACAAACCGACGCGATTGTGCGCCCCCATAATCCGCCATTTTACCTCATCGCGACGATCGCTGTTTGGGAGAGCCTTGGTACTTATCACCACCAGCTGCTACGCGACCACCAGCTGCCTCTGCGACCAGCTCCGCTGCCGGCAAATGAAGCAGCTGCGACCAGCTGCCTGCGAACAGCTACCAGCGACCGCCTCCGCACAGCTTCAATGCTGCCAAGCGACTGAGGCAAAATTTTCCTAAGTGTGCGTTCTATGCCGTTCTCAGCTGCATGCGAGACGTACATGGAGAGACGAATGACATGATTGGTTAAAGTCTCTCTCTAACACAAAGAAGAAGAAGATGATGCAAGACGTTCCTTGCTTCGATTTGAAATCTGTGATAGGAAATTTGGTAAATTTACTCTGCAAAATGGCATTATAAGACATCACCTTATATTTGCGTTATTTTCAATAGTTTACTATTGTTTGAGAATAATGTTTGACAATTGAATTGGAGCGCGGTAAAATTTCCGACCGATTGAGGAAGAAATCATGTAAATCTATCGTGGATTATTTGAGTTATTCGCGTACAAAACGTACGGTTTTTCGTGACGGTCGCAATATTTTAGATTTTCATTTGACACCCTACCCTTGCCGTAAGACGTAGTCTACGTCAAAAAAATCGCATTTCTACCGTCACGAGAAGTGGTCAGGGTTTGTGCGTTAAACTTTTGCACCAATCGATCGGAAATATTTTTAAGCATCAATTTCAATAGCAAACAATATTAGATTTGGTGGCATACAATTCAAAAATACATAAGTGTTAAGCTTTTTCTTACAAAATATATTAACCTCTTCAGGCCTTAGGGGTCATATCCCAAGTAACAATATTAGTTTTATTCCAACCGTATAGCACTCCTCCCGGCTTTGTTGATATAACTACATTCAAAGCTGTTTTATCCACCCACACCTCCTCTATGCATATTTAAAGCCAAAACGTGTACAAAGTGGCCCACTCTATAGACGGTTGTGCCAAAAAATGTATAAAACCTTTATAAGACCATAAAGATTCTGATAATGTTCTAGTGAAAGATGTTATGACCACTTGAGAACCTTCATAAAACCTATTGGCTGCCATAAAAACCAGCATACGGCCATATGGCCACAGCTGTCAAACTTCACTGTGATATCGTGGTTGGTTTTTGTTGTTTGGCTTTCTTCGATTCGTTGCTCTTCTGATTCATTTAACAGTAAATAATATCGAAGAAAAAAAGTACTAGTGTTGCGGAAATTTTCTTTGATAGCAAAATATAAAAAAGGGAGTTTTTTAGCTTATCATGCTCTAAATCATATGCACATTTTATTTTATTGTAAATATTGGCACGAAAAGAGTTGAAAATAAATGCGCTCGGAGATTATGAAATATATATATTCGATAAATTAATCATGACTTTCCTGGAAATTGATGGATTTTAATAAGGTTATCAAAAAGAATGCCAAAATCAGTCTCTGTTCAGTCTACAGTTCATTTGTATTCTATTTAAAATTTGGAATTTATTTTTCAACATTGGGAAGGTCCATTAATTATGTCACGCAGTAAGGGGGAGGGGGGTTTGGGAAAACATGACGATCCATACAAAAATGTTTGAAGGTCCATACAAAAAACAGGACAAAGGGGGGAGAAGGGGGTTATAAAAAGTCGATTTTTGCGTGACGTAATTAATGGACGTTCCCATACAATTATTTCATATATTTCAAAATGATGATTGGAAGAAATTACAGTTTTGCTCAAGAGCCAAAATATCTTCGCAATGGCTACTATAAAACTATTTGGTCATTTGGTAACTTTCCTCAATGCCAATTGCCGTTTAATGCATTTACTGGAGGCAAAATGGTTATCAATGCTTTTCCAACTGACCATAATAAGATAATTTGAATGAGTCCTTAAACGGCGTTTCAAAACAGCATTTTACGAGTTCATAAAGTCAAAATCAAACCTTTGATAGGAGTAAAAGGAACTTTAAAAGACAAGGTTTTAATATCGGTGTAAAGAAGCTGCGTAGGTTTGCATGAACCTGACTAAAACTTGAATCCTTTTGGCACCTTTTGCTGCCATAATAAAATCAAATTGATTTCTAGTGGCCTTCATAAAACTTAAACATAAAAACTTAATGAAGCTGGATACTTGGGATAAAACCTCAAAAGGAAAATGGCTGCATAAAATCACAGATTGAATAAAAGTTTTCACTGTTTGGCAAAATTTGTTCTATATAAATTCTTCTGTCTGCAAAATATTAAAAAATATTTGAGCTTAAGGGCTTATTGACAATCTAGAACATCCTGAATATGAAGAAGTTCAGGAAGAAAACATAAATGCCTTATTCAAAGTATAAAACGTTGTTTTAGAATATGGTACACATGCATTCGTATGATTAAATTTTAGATGATAAACGTTAAATATATTTGATTTTTTGTGGAATCCTCGAGGTTATCCAAAATACACTTGAGTTCAACACTTCAGATCTACAGTTGTAACAGAAGCTTTTATGGCTTTTAAGGATTATGATATGTATTCACATATATTGAATGAACCTCTTGGAAAGTCAACGGTCTTTAATTGATAATTTTGTTGTTCTAGGTCGTCAAAACAGTCATTCAGTTTAGAGCTTAAGATCTACATTAATAACTATAACTATAACTGGGCAATACAAAGTAACGCTACATAAGATCTTCAGTTGTAACAGTAGGTTTTTGGAGAATGCAAAGTAACAATATGTGTTTAACAATATTGATTGTATAGTGTAGAAGGTCAACAGACATAATGCGACAATCTTTAGATATTCTAGACATTGAAACTGTCCTGAAGTTCAAAACATAAGATTTTCAGTTGTAACAGTAGCATTCTGGGCTATATAAGGGGACTATATGAATTCAAACATATTCAATGAATCAATATTCAATTCAATTCAATATTTTATGAATTTCTGATCCAAACTGTCTTGGCATTCAGAACATGACAGTTACAGTTGTAACTCAGTTAGTATTAGGCAATACAAAGTAACAATAAATATTCAAACATATTCAATTAATGTTCTTAAACAGATCAACAACCATTATAACGCAATATTACATGTTCCGGGTCATCCAAACTATCCTTGAGATCAGAATACAGGACCTACAGATGCAACAAAAGCATTCTGGGCAATGCAAAAATACACTGTGTATTGAACATTGTGAACCGGATAACGCTATTGTTACAACAGTAGATCTTAAATTCTGAACTCCAGGACAGTTTGGGTGACCAATCACATGTCAAAAAAATATTTCCTACTTTTTCAATCATTTCTATGATATTGATAATAACGCTTGTGAAAGTTTAGGCATGAAAGGGTTAATTCAAAGAATATTACATTGTACAATCTGAATGGCTTACATTTAGTTGCGTAGCCCCTACGTCTTCAATCCGAAACACCCAAAGGGGCTTTATCTTTGTAGTTTTTATTTGACTTTACACGATTGGACTAACAATTTAAAAATTATAGGAGATAACTTTATTATTATTGTTATTTATCCACGACAGTTTTTCGATCTTTTTTTCAGTGTATGTTTTTTCATGAACATTTCAATTCCCTAACATTTCTTCTCAGACACCTTTTCTCTAAAACGAACGATTTCTGAGTTACTTAGGAAAACTGTTGTATCAAAAACACATAAACCCTTCTCAAAAGTTACTCTTGAATCCAAACAATATATCCTTGTGACAAAAATGCGTATTCTGTTATACTCAATATGTTTGCGAAATTTCGTTCAAATCAAGCTACTTGCGACAAATGTCGATATTTTATGGCTATAGTTTCACCTGGACCGCTCTATTACGTCTGCAATGTGCAGGTTTACAATTTGTCAGTGTTTTGTACTCAAACTTTTCCTCAAAAACCATCGAAATTTTTCTTAAACATATTAAATTAAGGCTAAATTTAACTTAACAGCTAAGTGCACATCAATCTAATATCCTTTTTTTCCCCTTAAGATTTGGGTAACCCCATTTCCTGTAGAATCTTTAAAGTTGAAACTGATGCTTATTGATCTGACGGCTTACTACAACATCGGAATTACGTTACCATGCCATGTGTATGCAATATGTAAAATACTGAAATCTTCCACCGTTCTTTAACTTCTCTTTGCAAAAATATATTGCTTTTGGTCTTGCTCACATCTTTAAAGGAATGTTCATAAGAAAAGAGGAAACCTGTTGTTCAAAGGAAAATATATATTTTCGAAGCAAACTTTTGAAACTTTGCTATACATAAATGAAAATCAACATATATATGACCAAATTCACGTGAGTTTGAATATTTAAGTGTTCCTTTACTTAGCCTTGACGATCGATTACATGTTTTGTCATAACTCATGAAGAACTTGGAATTTAATTAGCTATTATATTAGATTAGATAAATTTAATAACTACTTGGTAGTATGTATTACGAAAAAGTTACACAACTCATTTTATTAGGTCACAAACTTTCGAGGGATATGGATGTAATGTCAGTTCGTAAGCATCAAATCGGGTCTATTCATGGATGCAACTTCGTCCCATTCGATAGATTTATTACTAAATGTAGTCTTTATACGGATTTTTTCTGATTTTCTTATTTCAGGCGTAGCCAGCTATATTCGCTCTACCCAACATCAAAATGTCTCCATAAAAACTCAAGTAAAACCGCTAAGAAACAATTAAGTGATTATCACATATGATTTATCAGCCAGTTGACAATGACAACATTATAATTCACTCTACACAGATTGTGGTCTTTTGTATTAAGATGAGCTATTTGAAATATATACAACCACAACCCACATATTTCGATCAAAATTTTACTAATAATGACATTTTTTCTAGGTAATTCATAGAGGGCAAAGTTAGGAACATAGAAATAAATATGTCCCTAACATTGGGTTTACGGTTTTCTTGTTTTATTATTGTTATTTTATCTATGTATATAGTAAGTTATTAACGTGAGACTATTATCTGTACATCCAAGCTTCATTACTCGGTTTATCGGTTAATTTAGCCAATTTTGGATCATTAGAAGGTCGTGGAGATAATCTATTCAGCTCAGCCGGTGAAGTTATGTTGATGTTTTAAAAAGCTAAGGAAATAAAAAAAAAAATCGGATTTCATCAACCAATTACTGACTCATGATATCTCAATTGCTTCGAAATAAATTGGCTATCCTGGTTGCAACATCATTTTGTTGATTTTCGATCAATTAATGACATACACTCAGTAGCCGAGCAAAGTTTTGCCTTCAAAATACGCGTTGAGGCTGTACCTTCTGTAACTTTGTCGTCATCAATATATTTAGTTGAATTTTGACAACACTATAACTAATGTATACACCTTATGTGACCAAAATTTTATGTGTGATGAAGTTTATAAATTTGAAGTTATCATAACATATGTGAAAATAGTCAATTTTGACATACCAATTTCAAAATCTGTATTTCTGTGAAAAATTTAGGTAAGATATTTAAAATTTCTCCATGCCTTAAAACAATACATAGATTAATGTGGACAAAATTTGAACTGTTTTCATAATGTGGTTTGGACTACAGCTGACGTTAAAGTTGACGCTCCAACACAAAAAGTATTTCGCTTTCAATTCGATATTTGGCGCTGAACTATCGGCATTTACCGCGGTTGGCGTATACATTAGTTATAGTGTTACTAAACTTTCAGCTAAATATATTGATAATTGACAAAGTTACAGAAGGTTGAACAATTCATTTTGAAGCAAAAATTCTGCTCGGCTTTTTTTGCTACTGAGTGTATTTGGGGAATAGGTCGAATGAAAGAGCTAGGCTAGCATTACATCCCGTTACCCTACTTCTCATTTTTGAAGAACTTTCTGCCTAATTTTTCGTTGTGTTGCAGCTAAATTTTCTTGAAACAGTCAACATAGCTTGTATCTCTTCCATCTTTCTTACACTCAGTAGCAAAAAAAGCCGAGCAAAATTTTGCTTCGCAAAAACGCCGTGTTCAAGTTACTGTAACTTTGTCAATTATCAATATTTTTGGCTGAAACTTTCACAACACTATAAACAATGTATAGACCTTATGTGATCGAAATTTTATGTTGATCAGGTTTATAAATTTTATTTTTTCTATAGCATGTGCAAAAAGTCATTTTTGGACAGACGCAATTTCAAAAATCCGTATTTCTGTGAAAAATTTAGGTAGCATATTAAAAATTTCTCCATAGCTTATAAATAGTACAGAAAACATTGTGTGACAAAATTTGAACTATTTCCATTAAGTGGTTTGGATTACAGCTGGCGTCAAAGTTGACTACACCAACATGAGCATTTCCTTTTTCACCCGATACTGACCTTGCTGAAATAGCGGTGCAAAAAAAAGCCGAGGTGAATTCTTCTTATTAATATACATGATTTGTTACGCCTGAAATATCCCAAATAACTAGTCCAACCCACTAAAAACTTCAAAATATGGCAAACAGTATCAATTGGTTTGATAAAACTACGTATACAGTGTAAAAGAGTATTATTAGAAGAATTCACCTCGGCTTTTTTTTTGCACCGATATTTCAGCATGGTTAATACCGGGTGAAAAAGGGAGATACTCATGTTGGTGCGTCAACTTTGACGCCAGCTGTAGTCCAAATCACTTGATGGAAACCGTTCAAATTTTGTTCACATAATTTCCTATGTAATTTTTGGCTATTGTGAAATTTAAGAATGTGTTATCTAATTTTTTAACAGAAATACGGATTTTTGATATTGGTATGTCCAAAATTGACTTTTTCACATATGTTATGAAAACATAAAATTTATACATCTGATCAACAGAAAATTTCGACCACATAAGGTCTATACATTGTTTATAGTTTTGTGAAAGTTTCAGCTAAAGATATTGATAATTGACAAAGTTACAGTAACTTGAACATGGTGTTTTTTGGAAGCAAAATCTTGCTCGGCTTTTTTTTGCTACTGAGTGTAGGATGCCGATTAATTATTACCCAGTATCTTTCAATAGGACGAAGTTCTGGGTAGCATAGGCAGGTTTGGCATTTTTCGATAAAAGCGTAGTGAACAGACCAAAACAATGGAGGATTCGTATGCTTTCGGTAGATGGGTAGAAGCTGTTTTTAATGCACTTTATTCTGTAATTTTCACCGATGATTGTGCCCGTTAGAATTATGAAGAACTTTTCAAACCACAGCAGCAAATGGCTTGCCACACCAAAAACTTTCGGTTCGGATGTATCGAACATCATCAGGCACATCTGTTTTCTGCTCAGCGTTGAAAAATTGCTGTCCCGAAAGTGTACTGGTATTCAATTTGACGTGCGTATCATTGTCCATCAAAATGCACGAATTCGGCTTTTGAAGGAGGACGTCATACAAGATCCGTGGCCGTATTTTTAAAGAAGCTTTCTGTGAACTCGTTCTTTTGGGTGTTTCTGCTTCTTGTAGGTTCTGATATTGTTACGCTCTTTGGTATTCTGCGCAATTCCGGCGTTAATGTCCACTTTTGGCAACTCACGAACGGAACAAGGTTTATGAGGATTCAAAAGGCTGTCTGCTCCTTGTTCTGGTCCGATGCTCCCTTTTTGCTTCCAGGTTTTGGTAAATCTTCAAGAGAACACATTTCTCCAAACTTTTTAACAATCTTGCAGATTTAGAGCACTTCACGCTTCTCGAAATGATAACTTTTCGGAAAACTATTTGTGCAGATTTAATCTGCGAGTTGATAACCTGACCCTAAACCATTGAAAAAACATGTATCCACTTTCTTTAATGAACAGTCCTTACATCTCCTTAATCCAGGTGCAAGGGTTCTTATTTGTCCTACATGTACCTTTTTTCCTTTTTACCAGCCTATTTTACATAGCCCTACTAGCGATGATGATGAAATACTAAAGGGTGTCCACGATGAAATTGCCACACACAAAATTGATTCGCAAAATTCGAGTTTTCATCCGATTGCCATCAAATTTTCAGGGATTGAGAAATAACTATTAAACTTCATTTTACCATTTTACTCGTATTTATTTACAGTCCATACGCAAATGCCTGCACCTTGGCCTTAACCCCGGCCATAAGATTCTGCACAACCTGTGAATCAACCGTTTTTTGCATGTAAACCCATACTTTCTTCAGTTCCTCGACTGTCTTCACTACCTTAGGTCGTTTAAGAAGGTGCTGCTTCATAATCGCCCAGTACTTCTCGATGGGGCGGAGCTCCGGAGTGTTGGGAGGGTTGAACATTTTCGGCACGAAATTGACCTTATTGTCCGCATACCACTTCAGCACGTCCTTGGAGTAGTGGCATGAGGCCAAATCCGGCCAGAAGATTGTTGGGACGTTGTGGGCCTTCAGGAGAGGAAACAGCCGCTTCTGGAGGCACTCTTTTATGTACACCTGTCCGTTCATCGTGTCCTGGGTCACGAAAGGTGCACCCTCGTGCTTCCCGCACGTGCAGATGGCTGGCCAAACCAGGAATTTCTTCGCAAATTTGGACATCTTCTGAGTGCGGACATGCTCCGGAACGCTGAACTTATCCTTGGCCGTGAAAAACAGGTTGCCGGGGATCTGTTTGAAGTCGGCCTTCACATATGTTTCGTCGTCCATGATGCAGCATTCAACTTTCGTCAGCATGTTGAGGTACAACTTCCTGGCACGGGTTTTGGCGACTTGTTCTGCTTCTCGTCGCGATTAGGGGCCTTTGTACCTTGAACGTATCGAAGCCCAGCCTTAGTTTTCGGCCTTCTGGACAAAACTTCGGCTTAGGTGCAGCTTCTTAGCCACATCCCGAACGGAGGCGTTCGGATTTCGGTTGAAGGCCCCAATTACGCGGTTGTGATTTTTGGTGTTGTACGGAATACTTTTTCCTTCACTTCTGGGCTTCCGATTGGTGGTCAACCGTTCCTCGAACCGCTTAATCACTCGTGACACCGTGGAATTCGCGATTCCCAACGTTTTAGCGATGGAACGATGCGAGAGATCCTTGTTCTCGTGATGAATGCGCAAGATTTTATCACGCACGAGCTGTTCATTCGACTCCATTTCCGCGAGTTTTGATCACAGGACTTTAAAACTTGCAGGATGTAAATAATGCACTATGAACTAAATCCACCCAAATTTTCATTAAATTCTACCCAACGGTTAAAAAGTTAGAGTAATTTCATAGTGTGGCAATTTCATCGTGGACACCCTTTACCATCTACAGGGTGCGTGACGAGTTTTGCGGTAAATTACATGTTTCGTGGTTTGTATAGTTTAATTATTTCATTCTAAAAGAATCAACTTCCCATTAGACGACTGTAGTAGACCCTTCCAGAAACTGCCGCATGCAATTTTACCATGTTTTGATCCTTGGATGTCTTCGCCGCTTTGATTTTAGCTTTGAGCGACCTAAGTTTGGTGTGAGGGGGTTCTGTTAGCATCTCGCACTCAACAAGAATAATCCAAAGGATTGTATCGGAACTGCTATGGAGGCAAATTTTTTTTCTACCAAACTCCGGAACATTTCCGAGAAACTTTTTCTGCGATTTCTTAGCATTATGAGCAGCAGCAACAGCAGTTCAATAATACGATAAGAGTAGCTCAATAATCAGATAATAGTTTTGGTTCTCTCTTTCTCCCTTGATTAGATTGTATTTCTATTTTGTGTTTTTTTTTCGTTAAAGTGAAGCTTAATCTTTATTGTATTGTATTGTATTGTATTGTATTGTATTGTATTGTATTGTGTGTTTTTGTAATCAACCTCAGTGGTTGAACGCCATGTCGCCAAATAAGAGGTGTCTCATAACGCCAACCGATCACAAGCCTGTCCAGACGATTCAGCTGGTCCATAGGTTCAACCCAAAATTCTCAGTTATTTACACTCGAGTATAGAGTGTATATCCTAGCTCAGGGTATTGAAACTAAAGGTATGGTAACGGAAACGAGTTTGACTCCTGAGATACTGCTCTAATGAAAATACTAAATATGCAAAATCTAGGCACAGTATCGACACTAAGGGAGAAAAGAAGTTTACACCGTCAGACTCGTTTCGTGTAACTTTCTCTGGTTCAGCCCTCCTCAATACGTCGAGTTGGGAAAGTTTCGACTTCCTGTCCGGTTGTTTGTTCCTAAGGTTATGACCTTCCATTGTGACAATGAGGCACGGTGCTCAATTGCGGGGAGAAACAAGAGGATGTGTCTACGCAGACAGCATGCCAAAATGTGCTTTCTGCAAGGGAACTCCTCTTCATTCTCTCGTAGAGCCCGGCGTACAAACAACATGGGGAAAAATAAGAACGCAATCTTTCGCTGAAATAGAGAAAAAGCCTCACCATCACTCAATGCCAATACAAACCCCTTTGCGCCTCTGGCAGATGACAAGTCTGCCTTTGATTTGGCTGAAGAGAGAACATCAGTAAGTTTTCCGGATGGTGCTTCGTGGAAACGAAGACGCGTCTGCCCACGGAAAGCTGCTGAACAGAAGCCCGAACTCAGCCTGTCTATTTCAAGGAAAGGTGGAAAAAATTCATCCCAATTCCTCCTGGTTTCTGTAGACTTGACCTAGACCAGACTACCCATCCCTTCCGGGGACATCCAATACCTCTGATGCCCCGATTTTAAGAACAGAAGCCCCATCCGTAATTTGATGTTGTATCAAAATACATATGTAGAATTTTACGAAGATGCACAACAGAGATATTTTATAGAAGGAGATGTTCGCTCATCACCATGAGGCACCAAGAGTGAACATTAATGTTTTTGGCTAGAATGAAAGATGTGAAGAGAAAGTGAAAGTTCCGTCAGAGTGCGGCAGGTAGGAAATCTAATAGATGTTTATTGAAAATTGAGCGAAAGGGCATGTATCAATGGTACTCGCACCATGGACGTCACAATCTTTGCCTAACATCCCACTGCGGGGTAGGTTGTAGCGACGGAACAAGTCCGCCACTTCAACAGGTAAAAATTGACGCATGGAAAGACGCTCATGTACCACTGTGGCTTGTATAGTTATTCTAGCGATCTATTTTGTGCACTCTGTTTATTGACGCGCACATGGGAGAGGAACTCTCTCCTTTTTTGGGTTTGTTTTGGTGTGGTAAGCGTGACTGCTACTTGGCACCCCAGTGGGTCTGGGTTCAATCCCAAACGGCGTCGGTGGTTTTTCTGTGTCGAAAAAAACTTGGTCACGTCTTCCATCAGAAGGGAAGTAAAGCCGTTGGTCCCGGTTCATAGTCATGAGTCGTTAGGTAGGGTCCAGGTGGTGGAGTCGTTTCCCTGGTGTCGTGCTTAAAATCTATTTTTGGTATATTTCAATAAGAAAATACAATTTTTTAACATTTTCAAAACATTCAAAAATATTTCAAAACAACATATAAAAAAATTAAAGATGTGACCATCTTAAACTCTTCACCAGCTTTAAGGGCATAACTTCAGCTTTTTAAAAAAAATTAGGAGGATCGAAGGGTATTATGTTTCTAAGCATTAATTTACGATTTTTATTAGTTTTAGTGTAATTTTTCTTGAAGAACATTGCATTACCTACAACTTTTTCTAGACGACATTTGCGGAAAAAAATTTAAACAAAAAATCCACATTTTAAATACGCCCTTATAGAAAATTAGTCCAGGGTAACTTTGGACTATTTTTATGGAAAACCTTATTTTGGTTAAAAACCTACATATGGCCAAAATTGCATTCAGATCGGAGAGAGTAGGGTCCAACCGATGTGCTATTCTGGCTGGAAAAACTCTAAAGAATTAGCATAAAACATAAATGACTGTTACGTTGAGTCGTTTTCCCTCCTCCAATTATGTGTATGGAAATCAATCTAAAATTACATAATTTTTCAACCTATGTTGCTTAAACTTTGTAGCAGGCAGTGGTGGTACTTAGCATGTCATAGCATTTTTCGACCATACATTCTCCTGGATTGGCTGCTGTATAGACGATGGAAGCGCCAGAAGAGCTATCTTGGGTGTGACAGGCTCTTCATCCATCGTTCTCTTGGATCAACACCTTGTCAGGTCCTTATGATCAACTAGGGATGAGAGGGAAAATGGAATGGGATAGTGTGGATGGCTTTCCTTGACGGGACAGCATATGTTTATTTGCTTTGATGTGGATAATTTTTTGGATACAATTTGGATACAGATCTATACAATTATCTACATCTGACGGAACATGGAAAGTTAATGCACTCTTTTGTTTTACGCTTTTCTAGGATGGAACACAAGCGTATCCAACTTGTATTCAGGCTTGAAAAGTGAGGGTTATTTGCCTTTTCGTGAGTGATAGCTTTTCTGTTGGTTGGGAGATGAGCTCCTGCCCTAGCCTTTTATCGCTTATGGTTATACTGTGTAGATGGCAGTGGTGATAAAGGTACATGTAGCACTGGTAGTTAATGTAATTTTTTCGCAAAACAGTCGCCAGCTGCGAAACGTAAAGACACGCACACAGAATAGTAAACAGTGAGAGAAAAATGTCGCCCAATTTTTGCCGACAGTTTCAAACAGTTTTAAAATTTCATGTGACTGTATTTGATTAAGAACGCACTCATTTAGTAATCTTTGGTCATGAGTTGCTAGTACACATTCCTATCATTTTATTTCATTTCACCAATTTGATACGTATGCAATACGTAGCCAGCAACCAACGAAATTATGAAAGACATAAATATATGAAGCAACTTTTTTGAAACCAGAACAGACAACAGAAATGTTTCGTCGCATGTAGAAAACAGTGCAACAATGTCATGACATTTTATCCTATGACTTTTGTGTGTGGCAGTAACGAAAAATGTAAAATGTTATGGAAATAATATCAAAACACAATACATTTACCACCTCTAGTTGCAAGACAAATTCAGGTGACGCGGTTTGGGTTCTTTTCTAGCATCTGTTTCACCTTTCTGGCCATAGAACGATCAGCACGTTTAATGTTGTTTTACTTTCCGTTTCTTTTCTAAAGTTAAATATTCAGAAAATGTTAAAAATGCTCTGTGAACTGTAAATTCGGAACAATTCTACTTGTTTGTCCTGATTTCAACAAATACAGATACTCAGCTCATTTTGAGGGAAATAATTCGCTTATGGTTGAAATATTTCAAAAATTACAGCGTTTTAATGTGCCTAGATTATCGTGGATACAAATTTTAAATTGATGAGATACTGACACCACACCGACTTTTTATTTTATCTCTATGGAACATGCAAAAAAAAATTGTTATGTAACATTTTTCAAATCAATGGTTCTTAAGCGATTCTTGTAGAGGCTATCTTCATCAAAATTCTTACCAAAAAACGTTTTAAAAGTTAAATTAAAAATTCATTAGAAGATTGATTTACCAGCAATACTGTATGCTTAGCCATACAGTATGACAAAGGAGTCGATTGTTTTGTTCATGGCATAGAAAAAACAATCAATTTTGCCTGGTAAGATTTTTATTGAACTACCGGCTTGAATAATTAACACTTTTAATTCCTTAAATTTATTTGAATAGTTGCCTTCATCGAAATTCAAGTTTTTATCCCAGGCAAACATTCCTTAATCAGATTTTTATGGTGACCCATTAGAGTGATGATATTTAAAATTGTGTTCTCTATAGTGATTTTGAAAAAAAATCGAACGGTTAGTACGCAATCAAATGAAAACTAATTAGCATCAAATTTTAGGAGGTCTATAAATATATTTTAAATAATGGTTTAAGTGGAGTCGAATGAATGTGTCAAAAATTGCATCAGTCCAGTACCAGTCAACAGAGAATCGCATATGTCAGTGCATATTGCTAAAGAGCGGAGGCAATGATATGAACGTGCATGCGTCCATTTAACTTTGTTCTTATATCCGCTATCATATGCGATCTTGTGTTTACTGGGGTGGCCCCAAAACATAATTTCAAGCGATTTGTAGGTAATCAAAAAACCACTTGTGCGCAATAGGTTTTAAAAAAAATATCACATTTTCAAATGTTCTTTTATTAAAATTCTAATTTTCCATTATTTCATGAATTTCTCCGGCAGATACCATCAAAATTCTTACGTTTAAATGTTAACGTGTTAATGTTTAAATTTCAACGTTACATATCAAGACAACGAAGGAAGTGTATGGAATCGATTCCCAGTCTGGGTAAAATTCCTAGCTAAACTTGATATATATACAAAATGCTAGTCGTACAATAATACTAATTTGTGTATTGTACAGCAATGATTGTGGCCTTACGGGTGGCATCAATTTACACAGAAAAACCTATTCAAGATATATTTTCCTGACTTTAAAGAATGTGAATTTTTTTAATAAATTGTACTTTCGGTACTACTCGGGATAAACGAAATTATTTGATATCATCGAAGAATATAAGTAACATCATCTCGACATCTGTTTACTTGTCATTTCGAATCTATCAACTAATACAAGTTTATCGAACCTAGATTCCATGGAAGTAGTTCACCATACTTGGAAATATCATGTTGCCTTCGCAATTACAACTCATCATTACATCAAACCATAGCGTCAGGTTTTCCCAAGGTCGGGGACTTCCTTTTACCTACAGTTAATACCTGTAATGTTGTGCGCTCATGCATACGCATATGCGATGAATCGAAACTTAAATCCTACTTCCCCGCGATACCGGTCGGACTTCACCTGCCCACATCAGTGACCATCTATAAAGTTCACACAAGTCAACGGCATCGGCATCGGCATGAAACCCCGTAAAACTTGTTCCAACTTCATTTCAATCATCAATCCAAAAACTGGTGCACTTCAAACCAACAGTCTGCTCCTATTCTCTTTCAATTTCGCTCTCTTTTTTTCCTCCTTCAGCGGGTATGACAGAAGTCATCATGTAAACTTTTATTACTCGCTAGAATCAGCTGCTACCGGAGCAGCCACTGCTGGCTGGTTTGGTAGGTACTCGACTCTGCCACCTCGTTTTTCTTGTGCTGCAATCTTGATCTTGAACTTGGATGGCGCAAGACGAGAGAACTTGAAAAATTGCGTACCTCGCCTTGCGAACCCGTTCAAGTTCGGGGCGAAAGGGTATTTCTTCGCTCAGCACAGCGAACAACGTTCTACCACACGTTCAACGGCAATAAAAAATCTGTGTTTATAGGAATGTACGAGTAAAACTGCAACAATAGCAGATTGATTTCAAGTGGTTTGGCCAAATTTAGTTTCATATGCACTATTATCGCGATCCGTGCGGGTTTCTTGAGTAGTTTTATTGGCTTGTGAAACAATGCTATAACTTTGAATCTGAGAGGAATTCAACTAAACTCCACAATTTATTAATCAGCTAAATTTGTCTGTAAACTGTTATTGCAATCGCAATCGATGAATGGTGTATACCTTCTTGTTTCATATTCTAGGCAAACTTTAGCTCCGGGTTTCCTTCTGTCTTATCCATCTCCGTTTGTTATGATTGTGAAAATTTACCCAACTCAACGTGAAAGTGTATGTGTCCTCCAACTTCGCGTTTTTATTGACACTAATCGCTTCGTTCAGACGTAACACGGATTTGAAAAGAGAAGATTTTGCTTGCTCCGTTTGAGTATATATAATTCGTGAATTTTACAAAAAGGTTATTCTAAACCGTGTACATTTGTTAGTTCACAAGTCGACTCGTGGAACGACGATGTGATTAAAAATATTGTTGGGAAATTTGTATCCCTTGTGTTCAATATTATACCAACATGCCATGGCAATACTTAGTAGTATTTCTTAACTATATTGCGAAATAATTTTATCCAGATGAAACAAAAGCCGGAATGTTATTTTCATTTAATTTCAGTTCTACATAACATGGAATTTCCATCGTATCGACGAGTTTGGGAAGAAATCACATTCATTTTCTGGAGATTTGATTTTATTTCGTCAATGTAAATAAACATGTCAATTGTTACTCGGTTATATAATTAGCACATGCCACTTTTGATAAGTAAAAAGAAACGAAAATGTAATCATATTTTCCAGTGAATGATCAATACTTAGAGAGAAAATCTTTCTAAGCTAAAACTTCTTCCAAAGACGGCAGTCGAATTCCAACAAGTCCGTTGGCACACTCAGGTTATTTTACAGAAATCAGTAAAGTTTAACCGAATTCTCAACAGCTGACCGTTCGGTAATCCGATTTTACGGATTTCGGTAAAATTTTACCGAAATCCGGTAAATTTTTACAGATATCTGTAAAATTTCACTGAAATCCGTAAAATCGGATTACCGAACGTTCAGCTGTTGAGAATTTAGTAAACATTTACAGATTTCTGTAAAAAAAATCTAAGTGTGTAGGGATACTGCCTCCCCCGCATTTTACAATCATTACTGCATACTTCGGATCTATCTGTTGCTTAGGTGGGCGCCAAACGTGACACATGCCATCGGATCCAAACATATTAAATTTCGATTTGTCACTCCATAAAACATTTCGCCAGAAGGTGGTCGGCTTATTTCTAAACGCCTGTGCGAAAAGAAGTTGAGCCGTCAGATTTCCTTTGAATACATTCTCTACTTGATCACTTAACAGTTTATTTTTCAAAGAGTATTGATTTTAAGCAAAAAAAAACTGTTCGTGTACTAAATAGATGACCACACTAGTTTAAGAAAATATTATTTTGTTTGCATGCTGAATGCAGCTGTTTCAGCTGGAGCTGAAAAATATGTCATGAAGATTTAATTTCATGGCTCAAACACTTAAAATAACACGATCGTGACCTGACACAGCTTATTTGTTTGAATAGAAGGATAGAAGTTTGCAACAATCATGACAATTGACAACGCGCTCTCCAGTATATCTCTTTTTCCCTCCGATGATTGACACAGTTGTGATTGAAGTATTACTTTATCATTACTATCATTACAAACATTCAATAGTTCAGAAATGCATATGTTTTATTGGTTTTTTGAAAATACAGTATAATTATGCCTGCATCCATGTTGAGGATACAATAAATCTTCAGTGGAGCCTCTATGAAAAACACTTGAGTGATTCGGTTCTTTGGTTTACATATCTGAACAAAAACTTTAAGCAAATAACTCTGTCTAGTTGAACTCATAAGAATTATAAATACAATTTATAATAAATAAAAATATATCAACATTTATAAACATAAGTGTTGTGACTAAAATTTACGTTATCACTTGTAAAATTGAGTGTTCAGTTTTTGGCTCATGTAAATTTTAAAGAAGACCTAAACTTAAGTCTTACTAGTCGCTTTGTTTGGGTACATCCCTTAATTTTACATGAAATTTTCATAGTGTGTGGGACTAACGAATCTATTGGTTGTTTATTATTTGTTGCACAGAAAGCACATCATTGAATTGTTTGAAAACAGTTCAAAGAGCTACGAATATTTCGTTTAAAAAAGTATCTCTGGTGGATGCATAAATGACTGACAGATTAACTGCATCGACTAGAAATGTAATTGTTTGTATGTATGTATGGTAGAGATGGGCAATCCGCTCATGAGCTGTTCCACTGAATCGATTCATTTCAGTGAACAAATGACAATAAGCTCTTTAAAAAAGAAACGCGGCTCACCAGATCACCCGTTCTCACCGTTCTCACTACGGCCAACCATTTTAACTCAGTTTTGAGTCGTTTATGACTCATATTCATCAAAAGTGGAGTCACTCAAATTTGAGTAAATGTAACTAGGATTGAAAAGTCGACAAATCAAAACATCCATCTGATTAGAGTTGATGTTTTGATTTGTCGACTTGTCAATGCCAATTACATTTACTCAAATTTGAGTGACTCCACTTTTGACGAAAGTGAGTCAAAAACGACTCAAATCGTTTTAAATCGTCAAAAACAAAAAATCTCTATACATTTTAAGATTCAATACTTCAAAGTTCATACCTTTCGATGTCGGTCGCCTCCTACATGTAGCCACCGGTAGAAACGACGTCCATCGCTTAATTCATGAGAAAACTAGTTTCTTCTATAATCAGTTACAAACACACAGGGGCGCCTCATATATTGTCACCTGCTTGATACAAGAATTGGTACCAACATACAAATTCTATGTCATACTATTCCAAACCATTAATTAATTAATAGGCACTAATTGAATGATTGGTGCATTGATTGTCTTAACATTTTAATAAGAGCCATAAGATGATAACGATTGATAATCCATGAACGTTGTAATGTGTTTTTAGTCGGAAATTAAAATCATTCAAGATGCAACAGTGTCCTTGTGAATATATTGTAGATTTTGTTGGAGGCGCAACAAAAATGTTTATATGCACTGTGTTATTATTTCAGTTCGGATCACATATTGATGTAACAGTAACTGCGTCCTTGTCAATAATTACGCTGTGCAGCACCTTGGCAAAATAGGCTCCAAAGCTTCGGTTTTTTTCAGTATTTTTTTAACTTACTGTTTCCGACAAATACTTAAATACAGACCTGTCAATAAAGTGATAAATCGGTTGCTGGTGTCGGAACAGTTGAAGAAGAAGAAAAATGTGAAGATGAATCATTGATATATTTTATAGTTTCTACTTGAGGCAAAAACTTTCTTTCTTATTCCATTTCCTAAGATTTCCTGGAATAACAACATCAGAAAACAACATCAGACCAGCTGAAATAGGTAATCAAATAACAAAATAAAATGAAGAATATGGAACAGTTGTAAAATCTGTTATGACAAGCGTATCACTTTTATGTTTATTCAATTGTTCACAATAAATCAAGTTAACGCATTTATGATTTGAGAGCTTGGCAAAAAACTGAATTTTAAATTAGTCTTTTACCCACTGTTTTTAATCTTGACACGTCATTTTTTAAGTTCGTTGTGTCATTTGTAGGCCCCCATGCTCTACAAAGTTTAAAAAATTGGGTATTCGGCAATCCTAAGATAGCCTAGTCCGTAAAGGCAGGGTTTAACTAAATTGGAAAAGTCGAGCTCGATTCCCCCGTATTCAACCGGGGTCGAGCAAATCATTCGGATTGGACATTTTCATGACATCCCTGAGCATAAGGTTTCATTGTGCTTGCCACATAATATACAATTCTATCCATTGGTGTTGGCATTCAAAGCACGTAATTAATAAGTGTGAAAGTGCCATTAGAAGTTTAGAGTAAACAACAGCTGACCTTCAACTGGTACACACAGGATAACAGTTTATTCTACAGCTCGTCGTTGCACCTTGTTACAGCTAGCTGCCAACTGACAAGAATATGCAGCAGCACGTTAGAGAAATTCCTATCAAACAAACTCTGCACCTGGAAAAATTGAATTGGTCGTCCTTTTTGTGTAACAGGACAACCTGGATAAATTTAACTCCTTACCGTTGCGTCTTTCCATCTGCTGTAAAAAAAATCACTCCAAAACCGACTCTTTTAAGTAAAAATGGGAAACAAGGGGCAACTCAATAAACTTGTAGGAAATTCTGAAATAGAGTTTCTTGAAAGCTGTTATTCTTATTAGTCATCATTATAATCAGGGCTTCTTCAAGCAAGAGCTTAACGAGCTTGTTCTAAAATTCATTACATATAGTTGTAACATTGACATTAATTTAAATATTTCTATCCAACAGACTTGAGGTGCGTTTATTTGTATCAAATTTTTAAATAGGGTATGTGTTCCACAACTCTGCCTTATATCAAATAGACTATATTAACAATATAAGTCACTTCCATTTTCCATATACAGTACCACCTAGTGATAAAAAAAACAATCAAAATATATTTTCACTTTCTATTTGGAGACTTCATCTTAACGTGTATCCACGGTAAAACAAATATATTTTTTTTATGAGTATTGTTTGCTCATTTTGAGAATAACACCGATTTTTTACTCCAAGAAAAAAGTTCCTTTTACCCATTTCAATGAAGCAATACAAGAGTTTTATCCAAACCTGCCCGTAAGAAAAATTCTCATAGATTTACAATTCAAAGTATTGTCACCATACGATACAATCAATCGTATGTAAAATTGAATATATTGTTCATGGCGATAAGATGACAATAAAAGTTATTGTTTCCACAATAGAATCTAATGTAAATTGCGACAACGACAATAGGATCAGGGGGTTGTTATGTATCTTAACTATAGAAAAATCGTTTTTCTCCGAACAAATTTAAGTCAATTACTATTGATTTTATTGTTTCACTTTTGTTGAAAATTCTAGCATATAGGGTGAATAGTAGATCTATTGTAATGACAATATTCATTTTTCATTTATCTGATACATGAATAATAAGATTCATGGTCGGCAATAGATTTAAATGTTACTTTATATTATTTCATTGTAATTGTATGGTTATTTTTATCCGGGTGGACGCTACAACTATTTTATAAACAAATGCATGTGAACTTATTCTTTTATCGAGGTGATAATTGCGTTATGCATTATTCAAAACGTCTGCCAATATTGTTGTACACTCAGTAGCAAAAAAAAAGCCGAGCAAAATTTTGCTTCCAAAATATGCCATGTTCAACCTACTGTAACTTTGTCAATTATCAATATTTTTAGCTGAAACTTTCACTACACTATAAAAAATGTATAGACCGTATGTGATCGAAATTTCATGTTGATCAGACTTATAAATTTGAAGTGTTCATTACATATGTGAAAAAAGTCATTTTTGGACATACCAATTTCAAAAATCCGTATTTCTGTGAAAAATTTAGATAACATATTTTAAATTTCACAATAGCCTAAAAATACATAGAAAATAATGTGGAAGAAATTTGAACTGGTTCCATCAAATGGTTTGGACTACAGCTGGCGTCAAAGTTGACGCACCAACATGAGTATTTCCCTTTTTCACCTGATATTGACCGTGCTGAAATATCGGTGCAAAAAAAAAGCGGACGTGAATTCATCTTATTAAGACACAGGATTTGTTACGCCTGAAATAGCCAAAATAACTAGTGTAACTCACGAAGTACTTCAAAATATGGCATCCAGCATCAATTGGATTGAAAAAACTACGTATACAGTGTTATACAGTATTATTAGAAGAATTCACCTCGGCTTTTTTTGCACCGATATTTCAGCACGGTCAATATCAGGTGTGAAAAGGAAATACTCATGTTGGTGCGTCAACTTTGACGCCAGCTGTAGTCAATCCACTTGATGAAACAGTTCAAATTTCGTCCACATTATTTCCTATGTATTTTTAGGCAATTGTGAATTTAAAATATGTTATCTAAATTTTTCACAAATACAGATTTTTGAAATTGTATGTCCCAAAATGATTTTTTCACATATGTAATGAAAACTTCAAATTTATAAGCCTGATCAGCATGAAATTTCGATCACATACGGTCTATTGCATTGTTTATAGTGTAGTGAAGTTTCAGCTAAAATATTGATAATTGACAGAAGTTACAGTAGCTTGACCATGGCATATTTTGGAAGCAAAATTTTGCTCGGCTTTTTTTTGCTACTGAGTGTATATATATTGACGCCTTTTAAACTTGTTTTTCCACGGGCGTGCAAACTACGCATTTTTCACGTTATAAAAATAAGTAAAAAATACGCCCTTTTTGACATATACACACTATACGCATAGATAAGTAAACGCAGTACACTCATTAAATTAGTTATCCCAGTTTTCCTCGAAAATATGAACTTTAAAAATGAGTTTAATGGAAATGACGTGTCTCTTTGTTTTGATTTTGCATCTGCAATGAATCGGACGAAAGTTCAATCGAAATAGAAAAAAGTTGCCGCCGTGATTTCTTCAATGTCGTGCTCAAAGATGTTGAATATTCCTTCAGACTAGTTAGTTCAAACATTGCGGCTTTTTATTTTAATCGTACAAAATGAGCGGATGGTTCTACCAACAATCAATATGCAACTAGCGATTTGAAATTGGATCACTTTTGTAGAACCCCTAGGTCCGAAGTACACCTTGCAGTCTGCACCTTGCAATAATTCTTGCGCTTTTCGATACCTTTCGGAACTAGTATCTTTGTTGTTGTTTTGATTTGCTATGTTATTTTGACACAATATTTGAGAGTGTGTTGGTGTGAGTTACATTATTAGGGACGAATCATTAAGCTTGGGACCGAGCTTGGGACCGGTGTGCTAGTACTTCCTGAGCCAAAAAATGTATTCATTTTCTACATGACTATCCACCCGCTGGTTCTACAAAGGTTCTGAAATTTCGTCCACAGCTAGAGTGTATGGATACATAACGAAAGTAAACTTTAAAAAATCAGTGTTGCAAATTTTCCAGAAAAACTCCATTTGAAGTTTTAAACTTTTCTGAAGCATCAAAAAATTCAAAAAATCATAAGTGATGAACCAAGCACTTAAAAAGCAAAGTTTCTTAATTACCTTTCATTAGATTCATTTTAAACTAGCAACAATCGTAATTTTTGAAAATGATGCTATGGTAATGAAAATAATAATTGCAAGCCTTAAAATAATAATTGCAAAACTTAAACTATATTAAAACTAATACAGGTTTGTTTGCTTAGATACTACAGGGTGCGGCAGAAAATAATGCGAAAATTTGTTCTATTTCTTTCAAATTCTATTTTCAACTAGTTCAAGCTAATATCAACATTTTTTCAAATGCAGTTATCTTTATAAAGTCCTTTTAAACAAATTTATTCAATGTGTCCTCCATTTTTATTAATAACATCCTCGGGCCGACGCCGGAAGCCAGAGCATGCCTTTCGGACCTAGTCCTCCGACATTAACTGTCATGTGCGTGTTATGGTTGACTTCAGGGTTTTCACACTAGGGTGTGATGTTTTGCATTCTCGTGCTTCAACATGACCCAAATCGAGTAATCCAACGGATTAAGATCTGGACTGCTAGGGGGCCATAAATCCTTCGACCAAAACTTCATGTTATCGTTCAACCATTGTTGGATTCGATTGGACAACGTTTTGATCCTCGGAGAAGTTGGGCTTCACCCAGGGAAGCACTTGGTCCTTTAAAATACCGATATACACTTCGGTATTGATTTTAACTCCAGCATTAATGTAAACAGGCGGCATTTGATCATGTTTGGCGTGCGTGCAAAGCGCGGACGTCCGCTTCCCGGCTTCCGCTGCTTAGGACCATCCTGCAGGTACTTTTTTATGCGGTTAAGTATTGCCAAATGGCACCCTACCACCTTGGCGATCGCTTTTGGCTTCTTCTGGGCGAGCAACAACTGGTGATCACTTCTTTCGCGAACATTTTGACGAATTTGCAATAAAACAAACAGAATGATTGGATGCAGCACTTGAAAGTAAACATAAATAAATACACTTTCGACAGTCACTAGCTACACGAATTAACCCAATGCTCAAGTTTGAACATTTTCGCATTATTTTCTGCCGCACCCTGTACTTGTAATATTCTGTTCCGAAAACTTACAGCTTCTTTCTCTTGATCCCCTATTGCATTTTTTACCAATGACGATATTAAATTTTCTAATGAATATAATAAGCCATAGTAAAAATATTGTTTTTCTTCTTGAAACTAGGTCAACGATTTTCTAACAAATAATGCGGAAATATAAGAGTCGCGCAAAGCCAATAGAGTGCACAATTTTTAAAACGACGGAACAAGCTTGGTTTTGAAATTAGACACTATTGCAGTGTTAAACGTGGAATAAAAATAGAAGAATAAGACTATTTTCAATCATTTTCTACCCGTTCTATCATGGTTCTCAACCTGGAAGGGAAAACCAAGTTCTCAACCTGGTCATATATAAAAAAAATCACGATCAACCGGTAGCCATCTGGCTCACACATGAAAGCCGTTTATTTCGTTCACACTTTCAAAAAGAGATATAAATTTTGGTGCCCTGAGATCCACACATGCAAGCGTCCTTTATAAGCATAAGTTGGGAAAATTAAGATGAGATGCGTAGAAATATTCCCCATCGACTGGTGTATTTAAATGGAAGGACTTGATTTTGATATTGATCGGAAAACTTTCGTAAACCTTCCAATTTTTAGTTTCTGTAATGGCACCCAAGTATTGTAAGCACAGACGTACGTCAAAACGTTAGTCGCCCGTGCTAGTTTGGCTAAACCTAGCTTCCTGTCACAACGGGAAGGTGGCTTTGAAATGATCAACAACTTGCAAATCAGCTAAAATCACGCCAATATCGCCGAAGCTGCACCAAAATTGATAAATATTGGCAATTGTTAAACGAAGCCTTGAGAAAAATGAGGAACAATACTGGTAATTCAAAGCAATTTGGCGTATTTTAAAGGCAGCCATAGTTTAATTAACTCTCCTCTAAGGGAGATTCAAATTTCAATCATGTACAAAATAGAGACGTGAAATTTGTTTTGAAATATTTCGTAGATGGTAGTAGATAATGGAAATTGTAAACGATATACGTTATTAACATATTAGAGAATCGGGAAAGTGTTCGGGGGCTTAATTGAAATGCGTAACAACTTTCAAATCGAACCTGTCTGATTCTATCACATCGTTTTATTCTCCACACAAATCCTATTTGAACATGCAATAATTAATCATGTGTACAGCACTCTTTCCTCCGACGACAATCAAATCAGATATATAGATTGACATGCCGAACATCTTGTTTTATTAATTTACATGCTACTAGGAATACTTCTCCGTCGGATGCGGTGCCATATTCTTACTGCGGGTGCAACGCGATATTGCAAGGATCTCCAGAGCGATGCGGTTTGGATGCCTCGCTAGCAGACGAGCGATAACCTTAGAGACCAGCCATCATCGCTCGGCACCATAACCAAGGGAAGAACTTCCACTTGGATAAAGCTGGTTGTAAAATAACGCTGTTCAATAATTTATAAACTGTTGAATCGGATCACTTCACCCTGCAAATAATTACTTCGTCTCGTCTTGCTGGTCAGCGCTAGGGAGAACTAGCAAAACAAAGCTTTGATTGCAAAAGAATTACTTTCAAAACGAGAAGGTACGGTTCTCCGATGGTGTCTCCACCTTTCAGGAACCGGCTCTAAGTCGGGCTCAAGAGGGATGGAGCTCAAAACTATACAATATATATTTTTCTCTGTTATTCGTTCCTGGCGACTGGTTCTATTTGTATGAGGCGTCAGCGATCCTCAGTGAGGCGTGTAAAAAGATTCTGGTTTTAGTCTTACTCTTTTTTTTTCGACTGCTAAACCTTGAAAAGGTCCGTGGTTTGACGAGTTTAAGCCGCCTGATGATCGCGTGAAAAACGTTGATTAGGTTTCAGGAATGTTTTGCAAATTATGGTATAGCGGGGGGTAATTGTCCTCAACAATATGTGGTGGCACGCAGTCAAAGTTTGTTTGAATTTTTATCCAATAGAAATGGTTATAAACAAATATGAAAAAAAATATGAAGGTTGTTAAGAATGAGACCTAGATCAAATGGAAATGTTCTAAATATAAATATCCAGCGATAATATGTATTTCATGCGTGAAATTTTCAACACATGTTTGCTGAGCTGTAGCATGCTTGGATGAGCAGCTTCAACTCTGTGAGTGCTGAGAATTCTAGTGTCGAACAAAAAACGGTCAATAATCTAACCTAAAAGAGTAAACAAAAATGTTTTCGATCCTGTATCACCTTACATAATGATTTAACGGTCCCAGTCCCATTTTTATTAAAGCGGTCAGGTGAAAAACGTCTCGACATTCGCAAAGAGGTCGCACTACCTGATTAATAATCGATTGACAGCAGTGGAGCTTAATCCCCTCTGACAGTGAAAAAATCGAATTTAAAATTAATGATACTCCATCGTTAGCCGTTGGATTTTGATGCGATTTTTTGCAATAGATCACGAAACTATCCTAGTTTGTGGATCTGTAGGTGGAAGGTGGGAGTGACAAAATATTTTTGGATGCGAAACATGACAAACTTCATGATTTGCCAAAAATAGGTCATCAGAAGACATTATAAGGATTTCTGACCATTCTGGCTACTTAGGGAGGCACTCCGAGTTACTCCGCAAAAGTGGCCATATTCAATTTTTTTCAAACCCTGGCTTGCGACGTACCAAACTTCATAATTTTGAAAAAAATAGCCTTCGTAGGTCATTCTGAGAGTGTCTAACCACACTGGCGCTTACGGTGGCCCTGCGGGATTTTGAATTCGTCCAGGAAAGTGGCCATAATCAAATTTTTACCAAAACCTGGCTTGCGACATATCAAACTTTATGATTTAGCAAAACTAGGGTTTTGGAGGACATTTTGAGGATTCCTGACCATACTCGACCATACTAAGTGGCTTAGGGAGGCCCTGCGAGAACCGAGTTCCTCCGGAAAAGTCACACTATAATCAAATCTATTCCAAACCCTGACTTGCAGCATATCAAACATCATGGTTTTGCAAAAACAGGTCTTCGGTGGACATTCTGAGGGTTCCTGACCATGCGGGGATTTGAGGTCCTCCGTGAAAGTGGCCATAATCAAATTTTTACCAAAACCTGGAGCCTGGAACCAAATTTTTACCAAACTTCGGAGGACATTATGAGGATTCCTGATCATATTGGCCACTCAGGGTGGCTCTTCGGGATTTTGAGTTCCTCGGGGAAAGTGGCCATGTTTAAATTGTTACCAAAACCTGGCTTGCGACATATCAAACTTCATAACTTTAAAAAAAAAAGGTCTTCGGAGGACATTTTGAGGATCTCTGGCCACTTAGGGAAGCCCTGCGGGAGCCGAGTTCTTCCGGAGAAGTGGCGATATTCAAATCTTTTCCAAAACCTGGCTTGCGACATACCAAACTTCATTATTATCCATAACTTTGTACATTCTGTTTGACCATACTGGCCACTTTGGGAGGGCCTGGAATAGTAGACAACAATAAACAAAATGTCATGTTTACGTTACAAAATTGCCTATGAATGATATGAATATGCCCACTTTTCCGAAGGAACTTGAATACCAGAAAGTCACCCTAAGTAGCCAATATAGCAATCTTCAGAATGTATCCGATGACCATGTTTTGAAAAATCATGAATTTTGATACTTTATAAGCCAGACATTGGTAAAGATTTGAATATGACTTCTTGTCCTACGTAATTTATTTGAAAAAATAGGAATGTTTTTGACCTTATTTTTTGAGAAAGGATATGATAAATTCTACTTAAAAACGCATTTTCCTTCTGTACCAAAAATGTATAAATTATAATCATTTATTTTCTATTTCACAGACGTTATGAATCATATATGGGTACAGACGAACAAATTTTTCGTGAATAATCAATTTATTATATCACAATATTATTATTTTATAAGAAGTGTTCTTTTTCGCCTATTTTTATATTCATATGAAATATTGTTCACCAAGCCGTGTTCAGCAAGTGCAAGATTTTCAGGATATTAATATGTATCTTATTTTTATTTATTATTGTGAAAACTCTTATCTTAATAGGTCTTAATCCTAAAGACGCTGCAAAAGCGGATTTTAGTTAACATGAGTTTATTATTTAATGTTATGATATTGAATGATTTGATATTATTAGCTTAGCTTTAGCTTAGCTTAGCTTAGCTTAGCTTGACTGACTGCACGTATCGATGGTTGCTACTCCGTGATTGATCAGAATCAGTGAAATTGCACAATGAATCAACTGAATGGGGCTGGGAGTAACCGACCATTCTCACTGTACACGTTTCAGTGACTCAATTTCTTTAATAATCAATAACGGCGCCGGCCACGTCCTTGCAATCAGTTGGGAATAGGGAAGGAAAGTTAGTGTGACCTTTGCTGATTAGGGACCGTGTTTACCTCTGCATCCCCACAAAGGTCACAGGAAGGAGGTTTTTCTATGTTAGTAGGGTAGGGTTCGATGGATCAGGATTCACCTTGATAAGTGATGTGATCATATATATATATTATGCATTATAAATTAAATGAACATTCACACATACATACACATGTATACGTACACAAACATACACATACACTCAGTAGCAAAAAAAAGCCGAGCAAAACCCTGCCCCAAAAACCACGTTGTTCAACCTCCTGTCTCCCCGTCAACCATCAATACCTCCAAATGAAAATCTGACAACTTAATAACTAATGCATAGACCCTATGCGATCAAAACCTCATGCCGACAAAACTTACAGACCCGAACCCATCACAACACATGTGGAAAAAGCCATCCCTGGACACAGCAACCCCAAAAATCCGCACCCCTGTGAAGGACCCAGGTAGCACACTAAAAATACCTCCACAGCCTACAAAAATACAGAAAACAGTGTGGACAAAAATCGAACTTCCTCCACAAAGTGGTCTGGACCACAGCTGGCGTCAAAGTTGACACACCAACACGAGCACCCCCCCCCTCACCCGATACTGACCCCGCCGAAACATCGGTGCAAAAAAAAAGCCGAGGTGAATTCATCTTATTAATACACATGATTTGTTACGCGTGAAATATCCCAAACAACTAGTGTAACCCACGAAGAACTTTGAAAATATGGCATTCAGTATGAATTGGTTTGTGAAAACTACGTATACAGTGTTATACAGTATTATTAATAAAATTCACCTCGGCTTCCACCCCGCACCGACACCTCAGCAAGGTCAGCATCGGGTGAAAAAGGGAAATGCCCACGCTGGTACGTCAACCCCGACGCAGCTGCAGTCCAAACCACCCTATGGAAACAGTTCAAATCCCGCCCACACAATCCTCTGTACCCCTACAAGCCCCGAAGAAACCTCCAATATGCCACCCAACCCCTCACAGAAACACGGACCCTCGAAATCTTCACGTCCAAAAATGACTCCCCTCACACATGCCACGACAACCTCAAATCTATAAACCCTATCAACACCAAAACCTGATCACACCAGATTCACACATTTTGCATAATGTTGTCAAATCCTCATCCAAAAACACTGACAATTGACAAAGTTACAGGAGGCTGAACATGGAGTCTTCCGCCAACAAAACCCCGCTCGGCCTCTCCCATGCCACTGAGTGTACATACACATACATATACATACATATCGAAACAAAAAATATTGGAATGGGACACAAAAGGAGAAAATGGAAAGAGCTCACCCGGGTTTCCAGAATATTCCATTGCTGTGGTTGTAACATCGAGCAACCAGAGCAGGTCCGCGTACCCTCCAGATAACATTCTGTTCTTAAGGAGATGGTCGACCATGAACGCTCCACGACCATTAACCAAACATCTCCGAGTGACGCGGGTGAACTCGAGCTCCTCCTGTCGCCGCAAGGCTGTATGTTCGGGGCTCCGTCTGCACCGGGGACACTTTGTTTTTACACCAGTCGAAAGCCTCGTGTTGGACCACAATCAACTCTTTAGTGACCGAATCATTATCAAGGTGAAAAGTTCAACACTACACAATAATTTCCACTAATTATCTAATTTTCTCGAAAATTTGCAGATAAAACAAGCAGCGAAGCACAAATACGTCAGTCCCGGAGCGCGACCTACTTCGATCCTTTGATATTATTGCATTTAAACTCATTTAATCAAAATCACTGTACTTATGAGACTCACTTCAAAAATTAGAACTGGAGAACCCGTAGCTTGATCGAAACACATTCTATATACTGTCATTTAAACCAACTCAGACATATGGTGTCGACAAGGAAAATCTAACAACTTCTTTTCGAGCATACATTCCAGGATAACAGCTGCTTTTTTGTGGTTTGAAGTGTTGGTCTGCTCAATCTCAACCGTTCGTAATTGAACCCTAGAGCTGTGGCCGCAAATACCCCAGCTACTCCACAATTCGTTACCTGTGTGCGGTCTAAATTTTTGCTGACAGCATTCGTAAATAGCTCTATTTTTTTACTTCGACGCAATTCAATTCGACGCTTTCAAAGCTTTCAGGAAACTCAATCGGAATTTTGCTTATCACATGTTGATTCCAGAACTCTCAACGAGCAGCATCGTTCCGCAGCTTGTATGCGATGTAATTCACGCTAATATTAACTCACGTAACTCAACCGTGACTTACACATCTTCAACGCTGGTTTTGATTTTTTGTTTTTGAAGGATTTCCTGAAGCATGTCGCCATGTCGTAACTAGCTTGGAAAGCCGCCTAACAACGTTCCGTTTGAGCTGATGTGGTAGACCAGCTTGATTCCAAATCGCCACAGCCTCGGTCGCCACAATTTAAATGCCTTCACAAGTTGAAAGCTATAGATTATCCTGCTGGAATCGAAAGTAGCTGATGATATCCAACTGCGACGGCAAATGGTTTGTGGAAAGCTTCTTCCTCTTTTGGTGGCATGATTTTTCTGTCTATCAGGATCGAAAAAAAACTGAAAAAATTCTCAAATCACGTTTGCCTTTTATATGCTCGAGTAGAATTCTAGGAACTTCCAAACAAATACAGCTGAGTGAAAATGTTAAATTCATTGCCAGAAAATAGACACAAAGCATGCCATGACAATACCCTATTTATAGTATGAACTCTAAAGTAACTTGAAAAAAATGTGAAAGAGATGTACTGACTTATACGATTAGATTCTGCTCAACGGCAGCAGATTTTATGTTTTTCAATCGTTAACCGAGCAAAAACCATCGTTATCATTTTAAAATAAAAAAATGCTTCGGGCAACCTTTAAACAACATTTTCCGGATTTGCCTTCATACAAAAAAGTTTGATCACAGTAATATAAAAAGTTATAATTTTAAGGTTGAACTCTCAAGATATCCACACAAAATGTAATTTTTGGGACAACCTAGCTATACTATTATTATATATATTCATGAACTTGACTTATATTGTGATCTGGACCTACGTTAAACTTGGACAGTTTTTCTTTCAGTGTTCCTTGAATTATCTCTCTACGGATCGTTTCACCTCATGCGACAGCCAAAACTCTCCACTTTATTTCAGTTGTACAACATGTTTAAATTCATGTCACATTCAGTAAAATGGCGTCGAATCAAGTGGGAAGTGCGCAAACGCATTTTGTACGAACGGCAAGGTATTTCCCGAATTTATCGGTGGGAGGAAGGGGTAACCCCGTCACCTAAAGCATTGCGATTTTTTTAAATTAATGTAATACTTCAAATGACAGGTATCCCTAGCATAATCTTTGATGGAGTATTACTTTAAACGATTTGTTCGTTGGAAGTGTCAAAATATCGCAAATATGCAAACATGGTAAATATTGAAGTTTTTCAATCAGTGCGGGCAAGACCGTCACCTCCATGGAGTAAGTCCGTCACCCAATAGGGTAAGACCGGCATTCATTTTTATTAAAAGATTCCTGAAAGCAAAATTTAATTTTGAACATGTAGATATTTTTGATCTCCTGTGATGATTTATCAACCATCTCCATTGGCCATTTCACAAGGGGTCATACATGTACCATAGGGACATATTTTAGAGTGTTTCAGATTCATACATACCCATGTGCTGTAATTTTGTTTGAAATCTGTTTTTATCTGTACAAGTAATCTTTTTTTTCTGATTCTTGAGCCCTCATGATTAGCACGTGGTATATGGACAGCCCTTTATATGGAACAGATTCTGGAGTCTCTAAAATCTCCAGGACTAAAACATGTGCGACAAGCCCAATATTGCCAGAAGTCATTTATTATCAATCAGGGAATTTTTCACAAGACTTTTGATGTGGGTTGGATAAGAAATTTCCATTCGCACCACTTTTGTTGAACGGATGGGCATTTGTTTTTTCTTTCATCCAGCTCGAAAGCCAGCTCACGGACATCGTTCTTTCTAATGCCGTAAAAACGACTTTCCAGATCAAGCACGCGCTGCAAAAGTTTCGCTTCCTGTTCCGGCGTGAAAACCGTTTCTCGTGATCCCAGTTTCGACTTCACCACCTTTACCGTAACATGGAATTCCAAACGCCTTAGCAACACGATCCACTGCGTCCTTTGCCGTCCAATTTCCGCAGTGGCTGTTCCATTTGTAGTTGCGTGGAATCTGTTAAAAATGGTTAGGTAGTATCACAAACATCCGCTGATCGAAAGAGCATGACGGTGTTACCCGCACCGATGAGTGACGGGCTTACCCGAAAGGCACTTTTTTTCTTAATTACACCGTAAATCTTGGATAATTGATTAAACTTACCTTTCAATGAATCTCAGCACTAAGATACAGTGTAAATAAAAGTACGCGATCGACGGAAATGAATTTCTGTACCTAATTACTTGTCAAGACGTTAAAATCTACCATCAAAAAATTACATCCGGTATTGCTGCGACGACGCTTGCGTTTGTTTTGTTTATTTTCCTCGAGTTTGACAGATACCAGTGGGTATGATGTGCCTCGAAATGGATAAAATGATAAATACTAATAATAGGTATAGTCAAAAACATACTGCAAAATGGTTTTCTAGTAACGCCGTTGGGGTGACGGGCTTACCCACATGTCCCCTACGTGATCTTGACAAGAAACTAAAATTACTGAAAGGTACCGCGTTTTGTGTGTTGCAAATCATTAGGCCAGCGCTTGACCTTGGATCGGAAGGTTGGAAGTGGAACAAATTGAAAAGTATGTCCCCGACAAATGGACAAAAAAGTGCGAAAAGTGGCTCGTAAGGATGGGAAATCATAATCATGCATACAAAAAGTGAAGCAGTGGCAAGGACTGAAATCGTACACAGTGAAAAAGGTGCCAAACCATTATGACAAGCAAACTTTCACTGCAAAAAGTCATGCTAAAGGAGCTTTACACCAATTGTTTGCCAACATTTTCTTAAATCATAATGGACGACGAAACATACGTACTCGAAGACTTTAAATAGATTCTGGGTCTGGCTTTTCATACCACAATGCAAAGAACGCCACTGCCGAGTATTTTGGGACAAGGAAAGTGTCTAAATTCCCGGAGAAGTATTTAGTTTGGCAGGCCATATGTAGTTGTGGTCGAAAATCTAAAAGGTTCGTCTCTACCGGCACTATCAATGAGGATGTGTACGAGCAAAAATGTCCACAAAAGCGGTTGCTACCGTCTATCAGAAGTCACGACTCTCCAGCTCTGTTTTGGCCTTTTGTCACTGTCAAATAAGGTCAAGAGGTCAAATACGTGCCAAAAGCAGCTAATCCGCCATACTGTCCAGAACGTTGCCCAATAAAGAAGTACTGGGTTCCAGTTAAGCAGAAACTCTTCAAAACTATGAAGATGGCGATGACGATGATTTCAAAAGAATATGGGAGGGTGTATCTGAGTAAACCGTACGGATCCTATGGCGGGTGTTCTATAGAAAGTTCGGACATTTTACAGAAAGAAGGATTTACATGATAATCAACTGTTTCTGATGTAGATATATTTCTATTATTGTGAAACAAACAATCGGTTTTGTTAAATTATGTGCAATTTTTTTGGTGATTTTTTTAATTTTTTTGTCCAAAATTCAACGTCGACAGGCTTTAATATATAATGTATAATCTCTTATCGACAAATACTGGGCTTTGATGAAGCAGAAGCTTTCTGGAAAGAATCAAGGAATCATAGATAACATAAGCATTAAAAAAAATGGACAAAAATTGCCTATTATTCATGGGTTTACCTTCACCCGTACTGACGAAACTACCCATGCAGCATCAATCATAGTAACCCATGAGTCAGCAGACAAAACTTGCTCTTTCAGTCAAACTCTAACCGTGATGGCAAAAACAGTGAAACAACTCCTTTCAGAAGTGAGCGCGTTCTAGGAACGGCACCCCGCCGCGTCGAAAACAGACGTCGTGCGGCACTTTGTGGACACCGGATACGCCCGTTCCGGCATCTACAACATCAGACAACAATCAGAAACAAAGCCTGGTTCTGGACGGCCGACGACCTTGAGCGACAAGAAGCTCCAAAGGATACCGAAGAGGAAGACCGAGGGAAAAGTGGCTACATCGCTGCGTTTGCTTGGCTGGGAGGTCGGTTCCATCGACCAAACAGTGAAAAAGTACCTAGCGAACATCAACATACATGTCAGGAAGCGGAAGTCACGTCCACTGGTTTCAGAGCTGCAAGCAAGGACGCTGTGGCAGCGGCTGATTAAGATGGTCCACTCGATTTTTCCGGCGAATCGCGACGTGGCAGTGGTGATGGACAGCGAGATCTATTTCACGCTGGATGGCAACGACTGGCAGAGCAGTGACGTATTTTACTTCCCTCACGAAGGAAGTGAGCTCCGAGGTGAAGTTCATTTCAAACACCAAGTTCCCCAAGAAGGTGCTGCTGTGGCTGACAACCAGCGAGAAGGGGATGTTAAAGCCGCCCTTCTTTTGCTTCGAACTGTCCGTGAACGGGGAAATTTATAGTACGAAAAGCATACCGGAAGTTGCGTCGTTTATCAAAAACTACCATAAGGGCTAAGACGTGGTTTTCTAACGAATAAAGAACTCAAAAACATGCCTACACGTATGTTTTCGTTCGCCATAGCGAATGTTCCGGTTAACTGCCGGAAGGCCGCTTGGAAGGGCGTAGAATTCTTTGGCAATTAGGCTTAAATAACAACCTTCCATGGGAAATTTATCAAAAGCAATTATCTGTCTTAGCTTGTCACCATCCGAAAAAAGTGCATCTCTTTTAATGCAAACGCTATCGAATACTTCCAACATGTTTGCACAAAGATGGCCACCACGATATCTGAAGAGTCATTTTGAGATAAAATTTTATGACAAAGTGCACAGAAAAAAATAATTAATTTTAATTATTAAAAAAATTACGTAAAATTCCTCTTCGTTTAATTCGAAGTCAAAGGAAGCGTAAACAGTGCAATTGGTTGTAGTCTTTGGTAAGCCATTCAACAATGTTTGCAATCTTTCATACAACAGGCTTGATTCAGGCGTTATCTGGCTTAAATTTACAGAAAATATCCCATTATTTTCTGCCAAATCTAGCATTCCCTTTATGTGCATTAGATAACGCAGAAAATTCAATGTTTCTTTTTTTCTGTGTAGTATTTTTGCAATTTTGTTTTGAATGCAACATGCTGTGTATCCAAATAGCAGATAAAAAAAGCATAAATTCACATTTTTATTCTTTTTCAAATAAATTTCAGTTTCAATTATAGAAAACTGATTTGCATATTGAACATCATCTCACTTCAAAAACGTTCGTATATTGCCCAAGGGGTGGATCGCTCAGCACACTTTTCTCCTGTGCTAATTTTTTGAGTGTGTCAACAAGCGTTGCAATGTTCTGGGAGAATGTGCCGAAGGTGCCGATGTGTTGACAGCCCAAATTGTTATTTTTAGCTGATCCTGGAAACTAGGCAATGCACATTGAAAAGGTTGCTGGTTTCATATTTCTATAAGCTCAACTGTCAAAAGTGTGCCTCAGTGTGCCACACTATAGTCACTAGATTCATAGTCTGGCGGATACAACGACGGGAGCCAATTTAAACTGTCACTTGGCGGAGCCAATCGAGCATGTCTCAAGTAATTCATGTTAAGGGCCTAAACTCTATTTGTAAACAATGAATATAAATATCGATTTCACTTGAATCTTAAATCACTCTCGTGAAATGAAAGCAGCATTTGGTAGAAGAATGTTAGTTCTACCATATGGAGTAGCAGGATATGGTGGGATTCTCGTAATTCGTGAGATGTCAACGTTTAAAGTCATTGTTTATAAATGGCTTTAGGCCTTTCACATAAATTACTCGAGATATGCTCGATTGGCTCCGCCAACTGACAGTTCAAATTGGTTCCGTCGTTGTATCCGCCAGACTATGAATCTAGTGACTATATGCCACATATGCGGTATGGATTGAAAATCGAAGTGCCGCTGTTAGGAAACATGTTCGTCTAGTGTGTAAGACACTGTGGCTGGCACACTGTTCTAAGCGACTTAGCCTTGACATTGCCTCTTTGTTTAGCCCTTGAATTGAGTACGCACCTTTTCTGTCAGCTGTATTAAAGTGAGTTAAACGGTTTAAAAGTAACAAATTTCGGTTTATCATTTTACTGAGGTCAATGAATTTTTGGTTTCAGTTTTTTTTTAACACGGACAAGGTAAATCTTATGCCGAAATTACAGCAAAAGCATATTGTTCCTTGCGCAGAACTGGCCGATTCGGGCTCAGTAGGGATTCTGTGTCAAGACCCGAAGATAAGTCAGTTCCATTGTTGTTATATCACATTAGTTAGTTTTTCTAATCTAGTTATTTACACATTTTTCAGCATTTCAGCATGGATAGGCCGGTTGGTGTAGCCTGGGAGATGTTGTCAAATTAACAATAGGGAACTAAGTGGCTGCGACTGAAGATCGTGTTCACTTATTGTGTTGCAGCGGCACGCAAAGTGACTGCTGCAAGAATTATTCTAAAGCGGTTTGTTGACCTAGGCGTCTAGTTTTTGTGGTATAAATTTCACGGCGTTTCGTGCAGTGAGTGAAAAGTTATTCCAGATGGAAGCCGATAGGAGGGAAAAAATTCTAAACACCGCGTTAATAATCCAATGTGGTTCGCAATAAAAATCGCAAAAACGTTGAAAATCGCCCAGTCAACCGTGTATGATGTGCTCAAACTTTTCAGGGAGCAAAAGAGTGTGGATCGACTGCCTCAAGGCAAGTTTCGTAGTGGAACATATGACCCCTAGATGAACCAAAAGGTGTTGAAAACCATCAGAGCAAACCCTGGACTATCAAATAATGAAATCACACAAAAATACGCTACTGCTCGCAGTACCGTTCGAAGAATTCGTTTGCGAGCAGGATATCGTTCTTATCGAGCCAGCAAGCAACCAAACAGAACGTTGAAGCAAAGTTTCGTCACCAAAACTCGAGCTCGGAAATTGTACCAGCAGGTTTTGACGACGTACGAAGGATTCCTGCTCAAAATGGATTTAGGACCGCTTCCTGGCCAAAAATTCTACATGGCGACGGCACGAGGAGATGTTCCTGCGAAGTTTAAGTTTGCTTTTATGGACTACAGTCGAAGCTCGTTATAACGACATCGCAAGGGACCGTCGTTATAGAGAGATGTCGCTATAAAATTATGTCGTTATAATTATATCTAATGTCGCTATAAAGAGATGAACCGAGTCAAGGTGTTTCCCTAGTTATAAATCTCTTTCAAATCGACGAAATCCACTCAAGATTTGCAATATTAATGTAGCTTTTAATTTTTAAGTTAATTGTTCATCTTAATTTTGAATTTAAGCTTAGTATGTGTAATCGGAGTTAGTTTTTCGAGTTATTCATAACCAAATTGATATTAACACTACTTTTGAATATATTTCCAGATGTTTTCATAATCATGAACAAAATTTTGCTTCGAAATATGTGTTATAATTATTCATTGTCCAACAATTGATTCTTAAGCTCAAAAAACTTCGAAAAGCTGTCCTTCTCCGCACTATCTTTTGTCAGCAACGCTGCGTAAATAACATCAAAAGCATCTGACAGCTGAGCCTGGGATGGACTCACAATTGAATTGTCGTCGATTGTTTCTTCAAGCTCCTCTCCATTCTGATAAGATGATTCTTCCACACTAACAATTCGAACTATGTCATCATCAGTCAGTAAGTCGCCTGAGCAAAGATCGTCGTCAAACGTTGCGAAATCTGTAACATTCAATCTTTTAAAATAACTATAAAATGATAATAAAAAGGAATGATCAAGTTTACCTTCAAACGATTCGAATCCTAGCCCTGGCAGCTTCTCAAAATTGGCCTCAAAATCTACGTCGTCGGTGCTCAAGTCATTTTCGTTGATTTGTATTATCTCGTTGGACTTAACAAACCCAGCTTTTACAAAACAATTAACTATAGTTGATTGTTTAACATTATTACACCAAGCATCGCTCACCATATAAACACATTGCAATAAATCAATTTCAAATGCTTTTCCATTCTCCATAGCATCCAGCTGTTTCTTAACTAACTTGTTCCGGTAATGAACTTTCAAACATTTGATAATTCCTAAATCAAGGGGCTGAAGCACTGATGTCATATTTGGAGGAAAAAATTGAAGCTTAACAGTTATCAGCTTTGATTGAATTTTTGGGTGGCATGGACAGTTATCTACAAACAGTATAATCTCTCTGTCCTCCTTTCTCATTCTTGCATCTAATGCTAATACCCATTCTTCAAATAAAGGACTAACCATCCAAGCCTTTTGGTTGTTCTTATACGTAACTGGCAAGTTTTTGACGTTTTTGAAGCATCTAGGCTTGGCACTTTTTCCTATTACTAGAAGCTCTAATTTTTCTGTTCCTGACATATTCGTTGCAATGGCAAGAGTAATACGATCCTTCGAATATTTTCCTCCATGACATTTTTCATTTTTGTAGCAGTATGTTTTGTTGGGAACACATTTATAAAAAAGGCCTGTTTCATCCATATTGAAAATGTTGTCGGGGCTGTACTCTGCGATCAGTAATGGGAGGGTATGAGATTTGAACTGGTCTGCTTCATTCATATCGACGGAGCCGCTTTCACCACTTGCAACTTTGAAGGCAAATCCATTCCGCTTTACAAACTTTTGTAACCATCCATCGCTTGCCTTGAAATTGTTTTGCTCTAGTTTGAGAGCTAGTTCGCTTGCTTTTTGTTTTATTATCAATCCAGACAATGGAATTTTGCAAACGTTCGCCTGTTGACAAAATATCACGACTGCTTTTTCTAGCAAACCAAATTTAGCTGGACGAGACTTTTTGAACTTCAATGAAAAGTTTCCTGCCTGTAAATAAACGATTAATAGCAAGCAGTTAAATTTTAAAATAAATTTTCCTACCTTCTCCAGAATCTGCTGTTTATTTTTTAAAATTGATGATATCGTGTTGTGGGGAACACCGTATTCTTAAGATAATGCTTTATTTTTGGTACCATTTTTCAGCTTTTTGATGATATCTAATTTGTTTTCCAAACTAAGCGACTTCCTTGTACGTGAACTCATTTTGTAACTTTGTAACTTTCACAAATGGCATCAACTATTGACGGGAGCAAATTAAACGCGTGGGATAATCACGAAGCCGAACAATGATAAATTTTATTTTTCTAAGTGGACAAAATCTTTTTCAGTGGATTAATTTTATTAAACGTCTTTTTTAACATATTCAATGCTATTCATTGAGATATAATAAATTAGTTTATTGCTTGGTGGTTTAAAATAGTTTTGCTTAATCTAAATATGTATATCGCAGTATATTTGTTATCAAACTTATACATTTTGACCATTTTAACATACCACTATCATAGGAACGAGATGAGTGGCTGCTTTGTTTTTTTTTTGGTTGTGATGTCGTTATAGAGAATGAAATTTGCAGGCAATGTGCCGTCGTAATAGAGGATGGTCGTAATAGCGAAAATGTCGTTATATCGATAGCAATTTATATGAAAATGTGAAGGGACCGTTGAGTATGTCGTAATAGAGAGATTTGTCGCTATAACGGATGTCGTTATAAAGAGCTTTGACTGTAATTTGCAAAAAACTGATGATTTGGCAAGGGACATGCAGCTGCGGAGCAGAAACAAAAGTGTTCGTGACGAATAAGAGGATGGACTCGAAGCTGTACAAGGAAGAATGCCTCAAAAACCGCGTACTACCTTTCATTAAAGCCCATAAAGGTCCGGTGAAGTTTTGGCCAGGTTTGGCGAGTTGCCACTACAGCCGGGAAGTCATCCAGTGGAACCGCGATAATAACGTAGATTTCATCGATAAAAACATAAATCCACCCAACTGCCCGCAGTTCCGGCCCATCGAGAGATTTTGGGCAATAATGAAGCGAAAGCTTAAGAAAAGGGAAAAAACAGCTCGGATGACCAAAATGTGGAACAAATGTGCCAAGGAAGTTGACTCCGGAGGTGTGCAGCGTTTGATGGGAGGAATGAAAAAGAAAGTGTGAATTTTCACTAGAAACAAAGTAGTGAAGTGAACTTATGATTAGCGCTCTAAAAGCCGTTTTGTAAAGATTGTAGCAAGAATCGATACATAATTGTATTTTTTCCACTCAACGAATACCCCGCTACCAATGAACGGAGAATTAACGGTTTAATGCTACTGCTACGCAGCAGCCCCATCGCACGCAGCAGGATATCTCAGGTTGCCGCTTGAAATGCAAATTATCGAACCGGCTCAGCGCGTCTAAATAAAACTGCACCCATTTTCCCACTTGTTGCACAGCATGAAAGAATGGACGATAGTGATAAGTGCAAACTGACAAATTAGCTCAGCGCCACAAACCTACCACCAGGTATCAATTCACTACTACCGACCGACGCCCATGGCTAGCCGGTTGCCATGGCATATCCATTCCACATGAGAATGATTAGATTGTTTAGATTTCTATATATGCCTATACCTTTGAGCTATTTTCACACCATTCCGGTTTGCAATGTTGTGCCCAACGATTTCATACCGCAGAAAAGATGATAAAAGCTCGAATATAATATGATCACATCATGACTAGTTCGGTAACGATATGAATAGCAAAATAAACTGTTCCGTTGTCAAGAACAAAAAAGGAAATTATCTTGTTTACTACGTTTCAAACTGACATTCAAAATCCTAAAGCCATTCATCCGCGTACGTTATAAACTTGATTTTGGTGTGCGAAATAATGGTAACGGTACAAGCTGAAAAAAGAAAATCGTGGGAAGTTGTCAAACAACTACTCACAGTCATTCAGTACGTTTAGTTCCGTCTTGCCCGTTCGTATCCAAGCAAAGATTTTACTTTTATTTTTATATATCACAAGCTGGCACAGTTTATGGAATTATGACTGGACTGTAAAACCAATTGAGGGGGAGGATGCTGAAGAAAAGTTGAGATAATTTATTTGGATAATGTTATCCAAATCTAAATTGGCTAATATTCAAAGAAACATATTGTTACCAGATGAATATAGAGAAGCTTGGTCCTAGTTAATGAAGCGAATTCTCGGTAAACAAATGTTCAAACGCAAATATCTTGAAATTCACTCCCGTAAAAACTAGCCAATTATAATATTCCTTTAAGATTGGTTCCAGTCTTTATTAACAATTTACACATCATTGTGTACGCTTTGTAGACAAATTCAGAGTATTCCTCTTCAGAACAAGAATCAGCATGTATCCACACATCGTTTTCAGAAGTAAATTAAGTGAAGAGAGTATTAATTCTGCCTCAGTATACACAAAGCTTATGATGGTTATACAGAATCATATGCGTAATAACACTTCCCATGA
>JASCZW010006375.1:0-98060 GCA_034211315.2 Aedes japonicus | reverse complement strand
CATGATACATTGTGGCTGATGCAAATTTCGGGAAATTTTTGCTCCCTGCTTAATCGACACTTATTTGGGTCCTGATAGTCCCCGCAAAAAATTTGAACACATTTGGTTTTAATTTGGCTTTGCACACGCTATTCAAAGTTTGTTTGGGATTTAGTATGAAGAATCTCAAACTTACTTTTCGAGATCATTAACATCTTGATATTCTGTCCTTAATCCAAATCTATTTAAGATTCATATAGTGTAAGGTGTCAACTATCAAAATTTTTTGAGGACTATCAGGACCCAAATTGGCGTCGATTAAGGTTAGGGAGCAAAATTTCGAAATTTGCATCAGCCTAATGATACATGTTTAATTCGAACCACAAAGATACAGAAAGTATGCTTCCTTAATATTATGCAGTTGATAATCGTAATTCCATTGCAATGGAATGCAATGCATTGCTCTCTTAGATCAGAGTTTTAACGCAACTGGCACTTCAGCGTTCAGTCGTGAAAAATTGTTGGTTCGAGTCCCGGTGGAAGAAGAAACACATTTGTGCAGATGCAGAAAATATACCCTTAATTTTACACGAAGATATGATGCCGTTTAGTAAATAGTCTGAAGTACTTTTGATTATTATTTTTTGTATTCCTCCCAGCGTGAAGTAACGATCTCGATGAAGTTAGCAGAAGCAGATACTCGCGAAGTTGTGAGCGGACAGCAATTTTATTGCTAGAACAAAATAGACATGAAGAGAACGAATTGAACTATCATTACACTTTCTCTTCTGTTCATTTGTTCTAGAAATAAAATTACTGTCCGCTCCTAGCGCTTCGCATGGAGATGAGAAATTATCTGCTTCTGATAACTTCATCATAGTCTGAAGTACATCCAAGAAAAAAAACAATGAAAAGATCTATACTCTAAATTAGAAATTATCATTATTTTCGATGTTTTTTTCTTCTTCAAAATATCCCAACCTCTATGCATCCTTTCAAAAAGGCAATGAAACATTTCAGTAGAAGCAGTAATTCAAATGCTGAAAATGTAACTATGCCCTAAATATACATGTTTTAGGGTTTCAATAAAACATGTACGCTAGCTTTAATGTGAGAGGTATGGGGCCTTTTTCGACTTTAATTCTACTTTTATGGCAGATGTAAGATTTAACTGCTTTATACCAAAAACATATATCGTTTTATAATGCAAAATTTATGTATCTATATACAGCTTCATGTTTACTTGGGAACTCTGGCTATTATCGACCGATTTTTTTTTTGGCATGGTTAAAATAAAAAAAATCTGTCACTTCAGGGATATTATTAGTAATGACCATTTGAATTCATCTTTGGCTCCCTTAAATCCAGGTTACCGCTGTAGTCCAGTATGGAGACACTATTTGGATACATCTATTGAATTTCCGAGAATGGATGGCAAATTTTGGAAATAATTCCTAGAAACTATTTATATTTCATTGTTCCAGCAACGGCCATTCTGTAACAGGTTCCCGTTGGGCCTAGAGTAGCCATGGACATATTTAGAAAGAAAACCCTGGGATAATATGGGTTTCAAAATTCATGAAATTTCTCCACTATGATATTTCTCAACGTTTTGTGGCCATCTGATGACGAATCTCTGACCTGTCTTTTCAGAGCCGGATCCTGTGGGGCAACCGTAGAAAACCCTAGCAATATGGGTATCTCCAGTGATCTCTATGATATTTGTCCAGTAGGAAATTTCTCAACGCTAACTGGCCATCTGATAATTTTTCCTCGGACCTCTCTTTTTGCTATTGTTTGTTTTCACACCGTATCTCTTCTTCATTACATAAGTATTTGGAATAATTATTAAGTAAATAAGAGTAAGTTCCTCACTTCGTTTCAAAGATCATAATATTAGATTCAAACACCCACTACGTACTGACACGATGAATAGTTCTGGTTTTCCGTACTATTATTTACGAGCACTGGCAGAGTTCTCCCTCAGCCCTGTCACTGCTCTAAACATTATAATTTGGAATAAAACAGAAATATTCAGGTCATTTATTCACATTGAAATATTCGAAGTTTGAATGGATTCAAAGAAGTTTCTTAACAAATTTTATCTTCAGGGAATCAGAACTATAAAATGGCTGTGCACCATTTGTTTGCCAACATCGAAATATTTGCATAAATGTCAAACATCAAACCATTGTTCACCCTTTGTTTTTTTCCTCATAGGGGGTAACGACTTGGGTTATCTTTGTTATTCCAGCACGTTAACGTTCCATAACTCATTTTTGCAGTATGGTGCTCCATCTAGTGAAGCACCATACTACAAAATGAGCGTTGTAGGTTAACGTTATCCTGTGCTTGGAATAGGGTCCCCTTGGGTGCTTAAGTCGTTACCTACCTCTATATGATTACTTGACTATAGAAAAAAAAATTATTGTGTATTGTGGATCTTAGGCTGTTAAGAACAATCCGCATAGCTTAATATAACAAAATGTATATCTCCTTTGGCGTGATAAAAAAAAACTTGCAAAAAACAAGAAAAATTAAATGGCGAAAGACAATAAATATTATTCCTAGCTAATCCAGTCCCCGATGGCCTCTCCGTACGCCCACACCCATCTCTGCGTGATGCGTCCAAGTTTGCGGGTTTACACCATAAAACATCTCAACGCTGTGTGTGGCATGCAGAAAAGAGTATCCGTCGTCGTGTATTGTTTCAGCCTTTCTTCTCCGTGATGCCACAGCGAACCGTATTCAAAAACTGACCATTAAATCAGGGAAAACACCGCACATGAGAATATGAATGAAAGCGAATCTGCTTGTGTGGAGCATCTGTGCCGACAGAACCACACCGCGTGGTTTTCGGTAGGCGTCAAGACATTAAACAAAGAGCAGAGTGTAGGGAAAGGAGCAAATTCGAAAAAAATACGCACAAAAACATTGCATCAAATCTGTCCTACGGGGAACACATGTTTTCCATTTCACGCCATGGAAGCATATGTGACCGCCCAAACTGTAACGGCCAGCAGGGAAGGAAGATTTCTCATTTTCCCTAGTCTGCTCCTCTCACGCTGGGCAGTTTCTTGATGGGATTTTTCAGTGAGAGGCGGAGAGAACAACTTGCTATGCTCATGCTCAGAAAGGGTGGTTTTCTCTTCGAGATGGTTTCACGATCTGCTCATAGAGGAAAGCTGAATGTGTCGAATATGGTTTGTGTCCACGTAGTTTCAATGAAATTGCACTAGGTGCTGGAACGGAAAACGATTATTTTTGTTATTAGTTCATTTAATTTTTCCTTAGTAGGCAACGCTCTTAAATTGACAAGTTTTATTGTTGCAAATAGGTTATCATGTTTTAACTCAAATTAAGTGGAAAATCAATAGAAACCTCGATCAGCTGAATGTTGATACCTGTATAGATACCTGTAAGAACCTGTTAAATAACGAAAGAAACAATTTTCAATTAGTAGTGCAAGCTGCTGTTATTTTGAGCCCGGGAACTGATTTCTTTTATTCGAGAATCAAACTTTTAGTGAAAGGAAACCAAATGCGGGTGTGACTACACCGGAGGACTACACTAAAGTAAGGATCTCATAAATTTAAGGTTGTATATTTCAGCATTTCGCATTTTATTGATAACATAATTAATCTTGAGATCGTCTGCATTTCAGGATATCATTAACATCGGTTCAGTTCCTAATCGGTCAAACTAAGCCAGTATGATTTCGCGATCCATTTTATCGAAAGCAGTTGATAAATCAGTATACATCGGATCTACTTGTGAGCCATTCGAAATTTGAGTAACTAAGAAAATGAATGCCACAAGGTTAGATGAACTTTCGACAACAAATCCATGCGGATAATATGATATATATATATATATATATATGTTTCAAGCATTTTGTGATAAGATCGAATAGTTTGAATAAGCACAGGAAGGTGTAGACAGTATGTTTGATATCGTTTTTATGGACTGGGAAAACATATGTGTCTTTCCATCAGCTAGCAGCAACGGAGAATCAAATATTGATGCAAATATTGATGCAAAGATTTCAATACTTTTCCATCAGAACAAAAACGGCCGCATAGAAATGTCACTTTAGATGAATGAATCGTTGCACTCTCCAGAAAATTTTCATACACTCTTATTTCACTCTAACATGTTCAGTCGTGTTCAGCATGCCGTCGAAACAGGAAGAACTGCGCGCGCGCGTTGTACAATTCTTTCAAGCGAACGAAGATCGTGGAAAAAATACACGGTGGACCATTTTTGTCGTGAAAAGTTCCGGTATCCACCGTATACCGTATCCTGGCATGCATGAGAGTAACCCGGAAGAAAGGTTGCGGCCGTCCAGCGAAAATAATGAATGAGAAAACGCTCCGCTCGCTGCGCAGCATGTTCAACAACAAGGATTCGGTAAGTCAACGGGAAGCAGCCCGAAAGTTCCATTGTTCGAAGTCACTCATCTGCAAGACGCTAAAGAAAGAAGGAATAGTGTGTAGAAAGAAACCAGATCCCCAGAGTACACAGATGAGCAGATTCAAACCGTGAAATCCCAATGCCGCTGGATGACTCGGAATTACGGCGGAAAATCTTTCGTTCTGACGACGAAAGCTACTTTCCTCTTCGAAGTCTCAGATACCGGGAAACGACCGATTCTACACTAAGGACAAATCTACTACTCCTCCAAAAGTAATGTATAAGTTCAAGCACAAATTTGAATCGAAGGTTATGTTATACATCGTAATATCCGATAAGGGTATTTCGAAGCCGTGGTTCAAACCAAGCGGTTTGGCCATCAACCAGGAGGTGTACCAAAGAGAGTGTTTGCAGAAAATACTCATCCCATTTCTTAAACAACATCACTCGGATGGCAAATACGTGTTTTGGCCGGACAAGGCATCATCGCACTACGCAAAAAACGCTAACGTTTTTGGAGAGCCAAAATATACCATATGTCCCAAAAGACCGGAATCCGACAAATTTGCCACAGTGCCGTCCTATCGAGGATTTCTTCGGTCTTTTGAGCTCCATGGTATACAAGGATAATTGGAAGGCCAAGAACACCAAGCAACTTACCAACAGGATCAAAAGCTGCATCCGAAAAATCGATGTGGCTGCCGTCCAACGGTCATGTTCCAGCATAACGACTCAAGCCAGCTGCACGGCGGACCACGGACCATATGACAATATTCACTAAACTTAGTTTGAAGATTTAAGTTGACCCTTTTAATAAAATAAATCAGTTTGAACAAAACTTCACTATTGATTCAATTTTGAGGAAAATGGCTGGAATGCCATCGGGATCAACACTGGTAGAACTTTTTAGTCGTTTTGCTGTGGCAGAGACCTTTTCAATTGTTATCGAATGGTGTGTGTCAATGCCGACAAAAGAGGTGCATTAGAATCAACATCGGCGATATCTTGTAGACAAGCAGGTTAATTTTTTCCTCTGTTCGGGTCATAAACCACTGCCACCAAATTACTGTCCATTTTAGTATATTCCGTGATTGTTTTTGCTACAGTTGTCAATGTTTGTGCTGATGATAGTTTCCGTTATTTAAAGACTGGACTCGAAAAAAATGAGACACACAAAAATGATCACCAAAAATTAATTTTAAATCGGATACTTCTCAAATTTTCAGGAATTAAATAACTATATATTAGCTATGTTTTATTCATAATTAATTTATTTATTGAATTTCCCTACCCTTGAGTATGTGATCTGGAGGCGATGGTAGGGCCTACGCCATTCGTATTGGGAAGGTAACCAAAGACATATTCTGACGTGATGGTATCACATGTTGACTATTTTTATTTTATGCCGCGTCACATATCTGGCATTGATGCACTAATTTTACGGATGTGATCCAACGGACGTCCTGTCTGGAAATCTGGAATTGTCATGCTGTCTGGTGGGGCTCTCTCCTCCGACATAATAAAGTGTGATTTCCTCTTGACTGCAACACCTTTCTTAGCGTTCCCTGACATGATGAGCCGAAGCCACGCCTAATTATAAATCTAGCTTGACAGGTATATATTGGTACACAATGTGTTCAAGATTAATGACATTTGTAGGAAACCGACTGTTGGATTCACTGAGTAGAAGTTTTAAAACTACGAACGTGGCACCATTCTTATTTTGTTATTTCTCATTTCAAAGAGTTATAATACAAATACCACACATTATAACAATGGTATACAAACAATCTTATAACGGCTTCTTTCTCGATAATGTTTCAATAATAGATAGGGACTAGGCGTGATGAAGCTTTACCTTGCCACCGAAAAGTGAATCTAATAGCTGACCAAGATTGTTAGGCTGCACTTGCTGCCACACTTTCAAACGATTAAATGACTTAGAGATTAGTATTGGACAAATAAAAAGAAGGCAATGAACAGACAAGTAAACGGAAACGATTCCACAACAGAACTATAGAATTTAACTGAATAACGCAGAAGACAAGAACGGACTAAGGCGGACAAAGTGATAGGGCATCCAAAAGAAGTTAGACGAGGTATACATCGACGAATTTCAGAGCATATAAGAACTAGACATCTATTAACCTATTAACGACTGAAGAAGTTACGAAATGCCCTCGAACATTTCTAGCATAAAAAGACGCAACGTCCTCCCAATTTTTTTTTTTTTAAAAAACTTCTCTCTCATAAGTCCCATCAGCAAACCATTAAAATTATACTTTTGGGACTACTGAGACATCAGGCATGACTAAAACTCGTAGAATTCAAGTATCTCGATGATTTTTGATTGGAGAAAACTGCTCAAACAGACTTTCACAGCACATAAATGACATTCTAAACTGCAGAAAACTGAAAAAAACAACACTGACAAACTAAATAACAAAAAGACGAAACGACACCATACAAAACAGTGGACATGAACTGAGAGAAAGGTGAAGCAAAATTGAAAATGTAACACATTTTGAGGCAGTGTCAACAGCGTCTCTATGGACGACATGATCCTTGCACGGCTGGTAAAATGCTTCAAAAGGAGTTAAGTTATATCACTCTAACGCACAAGTAACAGGAACAGCTTAAGAATAGATCTTAACAAGAAAAGACTCCGTATTAAACTTGTAAACGTAACACTGACTAACGAAATAACAAAAAGACAATTGACGAAAAAGACGAACGGACTCAAATTTTTCAAACGTGGCTCCTTCCGAATCATTTGCAACAGCGTCTTCTTGGACGACATGCTCCGTGTACGGCTGGCAAAATGATTCGAAAAGATTTACGCAACGATATCATCAAAGGCCTGGCGTAGAGGTTTCTACTCTATTCAGAGTCCCGCCAGTAAAGCTTAAAAAAAAATTATTTATTTATTGAATTTCCTTCCTCAAGCTGAATGCTCTCACATTTCTCTTAACACTGCTAATGAGATCTTGGGCGAGGCTTTGTTCATCTTCCTTACACAATTTCTCCCATTTTTTCTTCAAAGCTTCAACGGTTTTGAATGTGTTTCGGCTTTTCTTCAACTTCTTCTTCATTATCGCCCAAAACTTTTCGATCGGACGAAGTTCTGGTGTATTTGGCGGGTTCACCTCCTTCGGGACCACATTAATGCCCTTCGCTTCGTATCAATCCATTACAGGCTTGGCCAGAACAGCGTGGGACCACAGTGAGAGCGGAGGAAGGGCAGCAAGCGCTTCTGCAAGCATTCCTCTCGGTAAATCTGCCCGTTTATGGTGTCGGTTGTAACGAACGGCTTGCTGTATCGTCCACACTCGCAGATCGCCTGCCACAACAGGTACTTCTTCACGAATTTGTCCATCTTTCTCTTCCAAAACTTTTCCGGAACCTCCATGTGGGACGTACCGACAAAATACTCGAGGCCGGAGATTTGGTTGGTGTCCACCTTGATATATGTCTTGTCGTCCATGACGAGACAGCCTGGCTTGACCAGCCACTCACGGTACAGCTTCCGCGCACGCAATTTGGCCACCGTGTTTTGCTTGTCCGTTCGGTTTGGCGCCTTCTAACCTTAAAAACACATAGCCCAGCCCGCTTCATGGTTTGCTGGACGAACCACTTCGACGAATTGACCTTTTGGGCCACGTCTCGGGTGGAAAGGTTCGGGTTATTCTTAAAGTACTGCCTTATCTTCCGCGCCTTTTCTGGGTATTTCGTTTTCGGGTTTCGGCCGCTTCCAGCGCGCCACTCGATGGTCTTCGTCTTCTGAAACATCTTCACAACATGGGACAATCCATCTGTGCGACTGACCAGGATTATCGATCACCGCGCCGAAGATTTGCTGGCGTAGCTCTTCTTGTTTCAAATGCATCTTGAAAACTACTTGAAAGATCGCAATAAAATTCACATAAACATAACACACTAAACTAGAATTCCCCAAAATTTCATTTTTTTCCACGCGATAAAAAGTTACACCCAAAACAATGTGTCGCATTTTTTCCGAGTCGAATCTTTAAACCATTTGAAGGGATACAGTAAGTTTCAATGATATGCTCAATTCTGATAAATTTCACTTCAATGAAGACTAACTCTTATTTTCATTATTTGAAACTCAATCTCGAAGGATCCCCGAGTTTTGAGTTGCATCAATTTTAACAAGATATGAAATCTAATAAGGACTGTGATATGTTCAGCTACAAAAAAAAGCAGTAGGATTGTGTGCACACGATCGTTTGACGTAGACTACGTTAGTTTTGGCAAACAACAACCGAACTTTGTTACAAAGCACGTCGGATCAACATTAATAAATAGGCATGTTTTGTGTAAAATTGCACTGTTCATTACTAATTTGGTGGTCTTTTTGTGCTGGTATGATTTTTGTGGGTCTGTTACGGAACTTTAGTCAATAGTGATGAAAATTTTAATACCTGAATTAATGTAAAAGTAGAGTTCTAACTGATTGATCCAACAATCTCTAAAGTTAATTAATAAATGCTCATATTATACATTTTTCATTATGCCCTTTCGTAGGTCAAAGTTTTCACCTTGTCGACGGTGAGAAGGCTTATCTCATGCTATAAACATGTATGTGAGACCAATAATTTGACCAGTAGTGAAAGTATCACATATTCTAGTCATTTTTTCACTGCCACGTCGTAGAACGTTTACAAAAAGGCACTAACGTCAGGTGTGATACTGGCCGCAATTCACGCTTAGACTTCTTTTTCAATCTAGGGAAAACGACTTAAAAACACTTTTCATTTTCGTGGCAATTTATGTTGTTTTTTATCCATTTGTTTTATGGAATAAATAACCAATTTACCTGATTTGCTCATGTTATATTATCTGAATGTAATTGCACCATTTTAGAAAGGGGTGAATGTTTTGATCAGGGCATTTATCTGATATCAAAATGAGGCACATGGTCACAGAAAAGTGTAACTTGAATCTGACCATAACAAGCATGTACACTGATAGGCAAAATAAAGTGCCCACCTCTTCGTTTTTTCAATTTCTTTCATTTACTTGGTTCAAATTAAAGATAAAACAGTGAAGTTTTTTTCTTATTTTATTTTTTATAATCTTTTTAAGTTTCACTGGAAAAAAGGAGTTTTACTTAAAGAAAAAAAAATCAATGTGTTGAAAAAGAAGTGACAAAATAAAATGCCCACTTCAAAAATCGATATGTTTTCGATAAGTTTCCATTGGAAGACCCCTCGATTGTTTATGTTTTGATATTTTGACATGTTTTGAAGCAAACGGCTCAACCTGGTGCATTTGATTCAATTGAAAAAAAAAATGGAGAACGCAGTGCTTTCGAAAGCAATTCCCTTGTGTATCCGAAAATTGGTCGTTCGTGATGTGCAAAACTGTGAATTGCACCGGGCTGTCGCTAAGAAGTACAGTATTAGTAAGGCAGCGGTTGGCAAAATTGTTCTGAAGCTTAAAACGTTTGGATCAGTGGTGGATCGCCCTGGCAGAGACAGGAAGCGGAAAACGGATGCGAGAGTGGACACCAAAATCATGCGCGAAGTCAAGAAGAACTCGAAGGTAACTGTCCGCGAGATCCAGGAAACCCTTCAGTTATCAGTTTCCGGTCGAACTGTTCGTCGCCGTCTCGTAGCACAAGGGTTGAATAGCAAACTTGCCCAGAAGCGCCCATTTATCAGCAAGGCAAACAAAGCCAAACGGCTTAAGTTTGCTAAGGAGCATGCTGATAAGCCCCTAGAGTTCTGGAAAACGGTTCTCTGGACGGACGAATCAAAATTCGAGCTGTTTAACCGAAAGCGGCGGGTTCGTGTTTGGTGCAGACCGGGAGAGGAGCTTCAGGAGCGCCACATCCAAGGCACATGGAGGAGGAAGTGTGATGGTCTGGGGGTGTTTTTCGTGGGGTGGAGTGGGAAGCATTGTGAAAATCGACAGGATAATGACGGCAGATTCTTACATCAACATCCTGCGAGAAAATCTGGAGGTTGCGCTGATCCAAACGGGCCTTGAAGAGAAGTTCGTATTCCAGCAGGACAACGACCCGAAGCATACTGCCAAGAAGACCAAGTCTTTCTTCCGGTCTTGTCGGATCAAACCGCTGGAATGGCCTCCACAAAGCCCGGACCTTAATCCCATCGAGAATTTGTGGGCGATTCTCGATGTCTGGGTTGACAATACTGATGTTACCAATAAAAATAACTATTTTGAAGCCCTTGAGCGCGCCTGGGAAGAACTAGATCGACAGCACCTAAAGAACCTGGTCGAGAGCATATCTAAGCGCCTGCAGGAGGTCCAAAAGGCCAAAGGAGGACACATCAATTATTGAAATGCTTTTATTTTACTTTAATTTATGTTTTCTGTAACCTAAATGAAGTGTGCAGTTTATTTTGTCACTGTTTTTTTTTTTTCAACACAAATTGATTTATTTTTCTTTGAGTAAAACTCCTTTTTTTTGCAGTATTCCATAATTGAAACTTAAAAAGAATATAAAAAATAAGATAATAAAAAAAAATACAGTGTGTTTACTTTAATTTGAACCAAGTAAATGAGAGAAATTGAAAAAACGATGAGGTGGGCACTTTATTTTGCCTATCAGTGTATATTCGAGATAGTAAGCGGAGGGCCCGCCTGGGAATCACCATTTGAAGCAGTAGAATGGACCTTTCCATGTGATTTGTATCAGTAGCAGTGTTTGATAAGTGATATGCAATATTATAGGATCATTGATTTCGTATTACAGGTAGGTAGGTAGGCTGTCAGATTGAGTAGGAACATGAATTCTCCAAACCGAACAGTAAATAAATGAATAGGAAGAACAAATTAAAGAAAAACCCGCTAGATAGAAAACAGAATCGTCTATGCCTAGGTTTTATGTTTGAAATATTTTTAAATTTGGAATGGCTACAGATCCCAGGGTGAAGAGTAGGCTAGGAATTTAGGGTTCAGATAACAATTGAAGGCAGTAAGTGTGCTAAAGTTATTAGAAATAGAGGTTTCGATTAAGTTTGGCTGCGTAACAGTGATTCGAAATGTCTGGTCAAAGAAACGAAAAGTCATTGTAAGAATATCACCCATAATCTCACACACACCCTGCATACCATCAAATACTTAAATCTTGTTTCTTTTTTTTTTATATACTACTAACTCTATGCTGGCGGTTTTGTAACCACTACGACCCCACGTGGTCACGTAGTTCAAGCACCAAATCAGCCAGACCCGGATGCGATCTAGGTAGCCGAGAATTGCGGCAAAATTGATCAATCAAAGAACAAAGGACCTTCCCAACCATGGCCTACATGCAGTTTTTGTAAAGAAAAGATGCATCGACTGCACACAAAGAGAAGTATCATCAGTCCTATATCAGTCAGTATATAAGAAATCAAATAACACAGAAATTTTATTAACAACATACATGTTTTTGAAGAGGACTTAAATAATTTAACATAAACACATTAAAGATTAAACAATTCCGGTCATTTTGTAGCAACGCGGCCATCGCAATCCAAGAACTCTACAAACCCCTTACCCCAACCTAGTCCTTATCCTCTCCCATGGCGTTCAAGTAGTCCGCATAGACCAGTTCGCCATTACCCCTTCCTAACGCTCGTCTTTGAATTGACTTGCGCTCTCATTGACCCACCAAATGCTGCAAAATGAAAATTAAATGAATGTGTTTGAGAATATATTTTTGGATTCTTATTTCCTTTTCTTAGCAAAAAATATATTAAGTTTTTTGGCCAAACATCCGTTCAGTCAAAGATCCATATGTTGAAAGTCCATAACGCCAAACGTTCCACCCCCCTCTCGAGTACCTTTGAATCCAGGAGAGAGTAACGGCAAGGTTATGGATTATCGTGTTTGCTATTTAACATTGCATTGGAGAGTGTAATTCGAAGAACGAGGATAGACACAAGTGGCACGATCTTCAGGGAGCTATTTTGGCTTCGCCGACGACGTTGATACCGTAGGATGTAACTTTGAGACGATGGCGGAAACGTACATCAGACTTAAGGCTTAAGCAAGTAGATTTAGACTTGCGTTGAAAACCATGTACACGAAAGGAAGAGGTTCCCGGAAAACGAGTTTATATCGACGGTGATGAAATCAAGGTAGTAGATGAATTCGTGTACCTGGGCTCATTAGTGACCACCGATATCGACATCAGCAGAGAGATACAAAGAGTGCATTATGACTTGCAATCGTGCTTACTTCGGACTTCGAAGGACGCTGAGATCGAACAAAGTTCGCCGAACTACAAAGTTGACCATCTATAAATAGTATCTCCCGATTTTAAGAACAGAAGCCCCTTCCTCGACTGGGCTGTTCTCATTTGATGACATTGTCGAAGGTATCTTTAATTACCTCGAAATTTCTGACCCTCTCAGAAGCATTGTTTTGGCAATGCTTCTCACAGTGAAGACTTTTTTGAAGCGATTGACAATAAAGTGGCTCTTCCTTGCAGCTATCATTTCCTTCGATGGATAATTATCCAAATGAAGTCGGGGATTAGAGCACTGTTCTACAGTGGAATTGTCGAAGTCTTATTCCTAAATTGGAATCTGTTAAATTTTTAGCTCACACTAGCGGTTGTGATGCATTCGCTCTTTGTGAAACATGGCTCTCTTCCGAAATCAATCTTCCGTTTCATGATTTCAATATTATTCGTCTTGATCGTGAGGATTCGCGTGGAGGAGGAATACTTTTGGGGATCAAAAGTGCTACTCCTTCTATAGAGTGAATTTTCCTCCATACTCCAGGTATTGAAGTTGTCGCATGTCAGGCTGTTATTAAAAATAAAAGCCTTTGCATTGCTTCCGTGTATATTCCTCCTAGAGCTTCCATTAACCAGAAAACAACTTTCAGATGTTTGTTCGGTTCTTCCTGCTCCACGGTTGATCATGGGAGATTTTAACTCTCACGGTACAGGCTGGGGAGAACTGTACGATGACAACCGGTCTTCCTTGATATTGACCTCTGTGACAACTTCAATATGACAGTACTTAACAATGGAGAAGTTACACGCTTGGCTGGTCCATCCTCACTTGGCAGTAGATTAGACCTCACACTTTGCTCGAATTCATTATCGTTGAACTGCACGTGGAATGTGATTCAAGATTCCCACGGTAGTGATCACTTTCCCATAAAAATTTCGGTTGCCACCGGGTTCAATCCGTCGAAATCTGTCAACGTCGCGTATGATCTTACCCGTCACATCGATTGGACAAAGTTTAGGACAGCAGTAGATGAAGCCGTAACGACGGTAGAAAGGCTTTCACCGCTGGAAGAATATAACTTCCTCTCCAACCTGATCTTAGACAGCGCGCTTCAAGCTCAAACTCGACCAGTTCCAGGGACGTCACCTCGCAGGAAACCTCCTTCTCCATGGTGGGATCAGCAATGCACCGAGGTTTACCGTAAAAAGTCCGACGCGTTTAAAGTTTTCCGTAGACGTGGAACACCTGAGCACTTCGAAGTATACACGGCTCTCGAACGTGAACTTAAGATCCTCATCAAGGCCAAGAAACGCGGTTATGGGCGAACATTCGTGAACGAGCTATCGCGCGGAAACGTCGATGAGTACTCTTTGAAACACGGCGCGAAGATTTCGTAACCGAACTACGAACAACGAGAGCGAAGAGTACTCGGACCAATGGATCCTCAAATTTGCGCGAAAAGTGTGTCCAGATTCGGTACCGGCACGGATGATTCCTCGCGAAACCTCGAATTCGATATATGATGAACCAACCTTTTTCAATGGTAGAACTCTCTCTCGCACTCCTTTCGTGTGGCAATACGGCTCCAGGGGCTGATAAGATCAAGTTCAACGTGCTTAAGAACCTCCCAGACGTCGCGAAGAGGCGCATGTTGAACTTGTTTAATCAGTTTCTGGAACTCAACATTGTACCGGATGATTGGAGACAGGTAAGAGTTATTGCCATTCAAAAACCTGGTAAGCCCGTGTCCGACCACAACTCCTATCGACCCATCGCGATGTTATCCTGTATTCGAAAGTTGTTGGAGAAAATGACCCTTTTCCGTCTGGACAAATGGGTTGACACGAATAACCTGCTTTCAGATACTCAATATGGTTTCCGTAGGGGTAAAAGAACGAACGATATTCAGTTAGCTTTTGCTAAAAAAGAGCAAATGGCTTCTGTATTCTTGGACATAAAGGGGGCTTTTGATTCAGTATCTGTTGAAGTTCTTTCAGATAAACTCCACGCTTGTGGCTTTTCACCATTAATGAATATTTTTGTGTACAATTTGCTGTCAGAGAAACATATGAGCTTTTCTCATGGAACCTCTACAGCTTCACGATTTAGCTACATGGGTCTACCCCAGGGCTCATGTTTAAGCCCCCTTTTGTATAATATCTACGTCAAAGACATTGACGGTTGTTTAAGTGACAACTGTACGTTGAGACAACTTGCAGATGACGGTGTAGTGTCTGTCACGGGACCCAATGGGGTCGATCTGCAAGGACCCTTGCAGGATACCTTGGAAAATTTGTCTGTTTGGGCTCTCAAGCTAGGTATCGAATTCTCTACGGAGAAAACTGAGTTGATAGCTTTTTCTAGGAAGCATAACCCAGCACAACCGAAGCTTCAAATTTGGGGTAAGCCAATAACTCATTCTATGTCATTTAAATATCTTGGGGTCTGGTTCGATTCAAAGTGCACCTGGAGATCCGATATTGAGTATCTAAAGCGAAAGTGCCTGCACAACTTTCTTTGCAAAATTACCGGCACCTGGTGGGGAGCGCATCCGCAAGATCTTCTTGTTGTACTGGACAACGACTGTGTCGATTATGGAATACGGTAGTTATTGTTTTCAGTCAGCGGCTCGTTCGCACATCATCAAACTGGAACGTATTCAGTATCGGTATCTTCGTATCGCGTTAGGTTGCATGCACTCGACTCACACCATGAGTCTTGAAGTGCTGGCTGGAATGTTGCCACTCTCGGATCGGTTTTCAGAATTATCTCTTCGGCTCCTTACCAGGTGTGAAGTTATGAACCCTCAGGTGATCGAAAATTTCGAGAAGCTCCTTGAGTTGAATCCCTAAACCCGCTTCATGACCTTGTACCATTTGTACATAACACAGGATGTCAGCCCTTCACCGAACATTTCCAATCGTGTTTGCTTCTCCGATTTCGACAATTCGGTTCATTTTGATTTATCCATGAAGCAGGAGCTTCATGGTATCCCAGAGCATCATCGTCCTATGATTGCTCCTGTGATATTTCCTGCAAAGTTTGGCCAAGTTGATTCCACTAAATCATTCTTCACTGACGGATCCTTGATAGAGGCGTCAGCAGGCTTTAGAATATTTAATGACATTTATAGCACCAATTCGTCCGTTCAACCAATCATCTTCAAATTTTCAGAAAGTAAAATCAAACATGTAATAAATATTTTCCCATGTTTGTTTTATTCAATTTCACTTCCATATCCAAATGCACGAACCTTCTTCTTTGCACTACTAATAAGGTCCTGTACAACATTTGGATCAACTTGTTTTTGCGTGGTAATCCATTCTTTCTTCATATCTTCCTCCGATTTACCTTCCTTAGGGTGCTTCCGAGGTGCCGACTTGATGATGACCCAGTACTTTTCAATTGACCACAGTTCCAGTGCGTTCAGGGGTTGAGGTTCTTCGGCACGAAATTGACCTCCTTAGCCTTGTACCACTCCAAACCCTCTTTCCAGTAATGACACTAGGCTAAATCCGGTCAGAAAATCGGAGAACCATCGTGTGACCGCAGTAGAGGAAGAAGACGCTTTTGGAGGTTTTTCTTTAGGTACACCTGCCCATTGACCATTCCAGTTGGCACGAAGAAGGTGCTCTGCTTTTCACACGAGCAAATTGCTTGCCAAATCATATATTTTATGACAAACTTTGACATCTTCTGCTTTCTAACGTCCTCAGGGTCATCGAATTTATGATGAACAGTGAAAAACTGGAGACCCGGAAGCCCGGAAGTCTGCTTTTACATACGTCTCATCATCCATAACGAGGCAATTTGGATTCGTCAACATCTGGGTGTAGAACCGCCGTTTATCGCGATTAAGCGGCTTTTGGACTTGGTACGTGTGTAGTTCTTCACGTTTTTTTGCATCTTGCACGAAAGTTTTTTTTACTATTCATTTTCTTCGCCACATCTTGAACTGAACTGTTGGGATTCCTCTTGAAAGCATGAACTACCTGCTTGTGATCCTTAACACTATACGAAGATCCGTATTGCCACTTTTTTCTTTCCGATCGATGGTCGAACGTTCGTGGTACCGTGGTACCATTCCCAGCTGCCTGATAATAGCACGATGAGAAAGATCCGAATTTTCGAGGTACGAGCACAAAATTTCTTTGCGCCGCTGCTGTTCTTCCGACTCTATCTTTGCAACGCTTGCACATCTGCTAGTATAATTTACACAGCGTAAACAAATACAAATTGAACTAATTCTACCCAAAATTTCAATATAAACTATCCAACGGGTAAAAAGTTACAGCCATTTAAAAGTGGTGTAATTTGATTCTGTACAACCTTTAAGCATATTTTAGCAGAGTGAAATAGGGAAACGGAACCTATTCTCACCATAGTACATATAGGGTAAGGGGATGTAATGTTAGCCTAGCTCCTTCATTCGGCCTATGTACCAAATGTGTCATTTATTTAGCGATAATCAAAATCACGTTGCTATTAGGATGACCGATGCAATCCGAAGCAATTGAAACAATATTAATCTACTTATAGTTGTTCACTTTCACGTAATTTTCGATTTCTTGAACTTTTGGGGCATCATGATTTCACTGGTTAGGCTGAACAGATGATCTACATCTTCAAGTGATCTAAATTTGGCTTAATTGAATCGAAAAAGCAAGTAATGCAGACTGGATGTGCAGAAAACAGTTACACGTTACAAACTAACTGTTCACATAGCTAAAATAACAATGATTTAATAAGAAAACCGTAGACCCAATGTCTGGTACATTTTTTTTGTATGTTCCCAATTATGGCCTGTTGTATCAATAACATAGTAAAAACGTTGTTCAAAATTTCAAGTTGAAATGCATGAATTTGCGGTTGTTTATATTCAAGTAGCTCATCTAAGCACAAACCGAAGGAACAAAATCACTGTATAGTGAATTATCATGTTTTCATTATTGAATGGCCGATAAATCATATATGAACATCACCTAAGTGTTTCGAGGCAGTTTTACTTCAGTTTGTTTTGTGAAATGTTGTATTAAGTAAATCGAATGCAGCTAGCAATGCTTTAATTCATAAAATTAGAAAAAAAAACCGTACAAAGACTGCATATAGTAATAAATCCATCGAATGGGACGAAGTTGCATCCATCAGTGGACCCAATTTAGTGCCCATAGACCGACATTAAATTCATATCCTTCGAATGTTTCTGACATTATAAAAAGAGTTGTGTAACTTTTCGTGAAACATACTACCAAATGTCTTATCAAACTTATCTTAGAAAGTGTCTAACTAGTTGAATCTTGCTTGCAGCTTCAACACTTTATGAGTTATAGTAAAAAATGTAATCGATGGTTGCATAATAGGCTGAGTTAAGGGACACATACCCTATCCATCACATTCTGCAGCCATCCAACTTCAAACGTAAAAAAATGTTTAATTTCTCCAATTAATGGACGCAGGAACCAAGAATATACAATCCTGGCAAATAAAATTCGGTCGTGAATATAATTAAAAGCTACAAAAACTTTTCGGAGACTTAAATCTCGTAAAAATAATGTGCAGGCAGATTTTCAACCTTACCTTTGCACTACAAATTCGTCGTATTGATCTAACCGTACTAGGGAATATACTCGAGCCAGACTCCATGTTTTCTTTTTCATTGTACTATATGCTCACATATTTTCGGTGCGTAATTGCACAAACCATAAAAATCACACTTAACTTATTAAACTAGCTACACGAGAATCAACGAATACGTGATAAAATACTAGAAAAATATGGGATTCATTTTCACAATAAATTAAATACGCTTGCACCTATTCTGAACCGTGAACCGCTTGCACCTATTCTGAATCGACGTAATCGCTTGATGTTGCACTGCCCATATACTGTATAGCAAACACATCAACGCTAGTGTGCGTTTTCAATCATTCATAGAGCATTCTATGCCCAACGTTATGGTGATCCTTGTTGTCAATATTCTCATGGAAGAATAACAAACAAACCTTTTCATTTTGTCTTGGTGCTGTCAAATGATCTACTTCATTTTTGGGTGTAGTAGTGAAGGGCGATAACTTGTTTGTATTTTTTTCTTGATTAAAATCAGTACGATTAACACATGTACACAGATGGGATTAATGGTTTTCGTGATATTATTAATATAGGTACATAGCAGTGGCAACTTTTCCGTATTAAATTGGAAGAAAATGATCAGAATCGCATGTTTTATGTATTGCTAAACGATTAACGCCAAGTGGACGAATAAATTGTGAATAACTTGTGTACTCAGTGTTCGGTATTCAGTGCATATTCACCGATTTCCACTGGAGGTCCGCTTATTGAGCTCAAGATAGGTTCCGCTTCCCTACATTATAGGTTTTTGGTTACACCACTTATCTTGCTCGGTAAAATAAGTCTGCAAATAATGTCTTGGTAAAACGTCTCTATCAAGATTGGGTTGGCATGAAATGAGCTTTACTACGTACATGGTTTAACTATCTACTACTAGAACGACCTAACAGAATAAAGATATATCTTGCTTCAACGCACAACAGCTGACTTTTCGAAGCCATATTCAGACAATTCAATCCAATCCTCTAATAGTAGAAAGGACATCACACCCTCCGGCCATTGAGTTTCGGTTTTTTTTTGCGTTTCTTCTTCGTATCGACACTGTTGCTGCAGCCGATTCGGGGTCTGATCTTGCCCCGATCAGTTCGAATAAATGCACTTTTCGACTTTATTCCTTTCTCCTGGCAAATGTAGTGATTTATTAATTTTTCCCTTGTTGTTCACACGCGGCCCGCAAAACGTCTGGTACAAACAGTTTTCGACACATTTTTCAAAAAAAAGGACCGCTCCGTGTCATGATATCTTATTTGACAGTTGTGTTATGGTGCCCTTTTCTCGCCCATTTTATTGTTGTCACCCGGGATCCGATCTGAAGGTATGGGCAATGCGTTGAATATAAATATTTGGTGTGAAATGATAGGGGCACAAATGGCGATGATTTTCGGATGAAATCTTTTGTTGTCGCGCGCGCTTTGCCTAAGCATTGGGACGTGTGTGGATGCAGTTTAACGATTATTTATTTAATTTCCCAACTGGCGTGGATTTGTTATGGGTTTACCGAGCCTCTTATGGCTGTGGCAAAGATTAATCGATAGGGGACGGAGACTTCGCTGTTAACGGATGTAAGAGGCTGGAAGTTTTAGCAGAAAAGGTTATATATTTTACTCTATTTAGCAATTTAAATTATGCAGTTAATTATTTTGCAAATTGTTTAAAACTTTTGTACCGTTTCTTTCCAAATAAATGTTTACACAAGATAGGAAATAAAAATTAAAAAAATTTAGCAGACGAAAAATGGAACAGGCAAAGTGAATGTGTAGGAATAATATGATGTCAATCGACAGCTGTTTCTTTATGCTAATAATCAGATCCAGAATAAAATTGTGTACTTAATTTTTTATGCTACAATAAGCAATATCCTCAAAGCGCAATTTTTTAAATCAAAAAATTTCATCGCCGACAATATAGATTCCTCCAGTTAAAGTTTGTTTGCCTAACGAAAGGTGCCTTTTTGACCCTTGTTCAGTATTGTACCATTGAAGACTAGAAGCCGATATAGAAAAGAGCAAACTCAATACATAGTAAAAGAAACATTTATCATCTCCTGCAAAGTAAACGATAGACGGTCGATGACAATGAGGACATTTTTTTTTTCGTTGGGAAATATCTTTTATTCAATTTCTACCTTCGGACAGACTTTTCCCTCCTTTGTCTTTTTATTTACTCAATTTCTATGTTTGTTTATGGATTTTGCGGCGTTGTGATTCAAGCGATTCCCGTTGCGGTACGGGTTTTCATACTTTTCGGCAAAAAAACATGTTCCGGCCTTGTAATTGAGTTATTTGATAATTCAGAAGCCTGCGATGAGAAGTGAACCGAAGAAGAAATCATTTTGTTGGTTCAGCGTATCTGTTGTTCTAAGGTAGTGCCTAGAAGACTCAGGCCATGTCAACAGACAAATAAAAGAATATAAATCGATGTCATTTCGTCGAAGGTTTTTACGTGACATTTCAAGTCCATAGATTATCACAATCCAAACTATGTGCAGCAGCTTAAGCATCACTTTGTGAACAAAGAGACTGCGGACGATTTTTTCGATCAATGATTTAATGATTTGATTTTAATGATTTGATTTTAATGGCTGAGATAATTATTGCGACACTTTAGATTGATTGGTAGATCCGCTTTATGGAACAAATTTTTAACACGTGTTCGGTTTCTTAGTGCAAATATTTTTAGAGGTGTTAGGGGATGATAACATCAAAAATATTATTTGATGAAAAAATTGTTCTACGAATATGGTCAAATCTCAAATTTATTAAACTTTCAATATTTTGGTACATGATAGTCTTAAATAGGCTGTAACTCACAAGCTATGGTACTCAGCAAGATTCTTCTTTCTTTTTTTAAAAACTGAGAAAATTTACAAGATCACAATTAACAACAACTTAACTACTTATTAAACTTTGTGTAATTATATTTCATTGCCTCGGTAGGGGTAAACCTTTTCTAAACAACGCTTACTTAAGGATGTTTCCATGTTTTTGTGTGCATAAAATACGTTATCAACAGCAATGATTGATTTACCAAAAAGATAGTTTTAAACGTGTTCTACAACTCTCTCTCTGACAAAAACTTTCCATCTCGCTTAGATTTTTGATAATTTCGTTATGAATGCAACATGTTGTGCCTCTAATTCCCTGGGCACCGGCGAAACCTTGAGGTAGTTTACCTTCAACTACTAGATCCCAGGACTGGTCTGGTTCTCCACCATTTTGGAAAGAAACATACTAGTGTTGCCAGATCAGTGGTGATGTAGCCCTATTTCTTAATAGAATATAATATAATATAATATAATAGTAATATAACATAATATAATAGAATGTAATATAATATAGTATGATAGAATAGAATAGAATATGAATAGAATAGAATATAATGAATATGCAATAGAATAGAATAGAATAGAATATAATAGAATAGAATAGAATAGAATAGATATAGAATAATATAATATGATATAATAAAATATAATAGAATAGAATAGAATAGAATAGAGGAGAATAGAATAGAATAGAATAGAATGGAATGGAATGGAATAGAATAGCATAGAACAGAATAGAATAGAATAGAATGGAATAGAATAGAATAGAATAGAATAGAATAGAATAGAATAGAATAGAATAGAATAGAATAGAATAGAATAGAAAAGAAAAGAATAGAATAGAATATAATAGAATAGAATAGAATAGAATAGAATAGAATAGAATAGAACAGAATAAAATAGAAAAGAATAGACAAGAATAGAATAGAATAGAATAGAATAGAAAAGAATAGAAACGAATGAAATGAAATGGAATGGAATGGAATGGAATGGAATGGAATGGAATGGAATGGAATGGAATGGAATGGAATGGAATGGAATGGAATGGTATAGAATAGAATTGAATAAAATAGCATAGAACAGAATATAATAAAAAGAAAAAAAAATAGAATATAATAGAATAAAATAGAATAAAATTCTATACAATAGAATAGAATACAATTTAATAGAATTAAACAGAGTAAGAATAAAATAGAACAAAAAAGAGTGGAATAGAATGTAATAGAATGGAGTAGAGTAAAATAGAATAAAAAAGAATAGTATAGAATGATATTTTCCCACATCCGCATATGGTCTGCCATACCATTACCTTTTTGCTGAATTTTTGGGCGTAAATGGTTTTCACTGATCCAGGAACACCCATTTCCTTCGGCGAGGTATAAAACTGTCGTCCCAGCAGAGTTTTATGTAGGTTTCATCGGTCATGATTGTCGTATAGTTTTTGAGCCCTCGGTGTCATAGATGCAGCCTGTTTGGTGCTTCGTTTTGGCTGCTACCGCTCCCGACAAATCTGCAGGCCCATTCTCTTGGCACGCATAACAATAGTCACCGAAGTACTTGGGTTTTTCGCCACATCTCGGACTGATACTGAAAGATAACGCTTGAAATAGCCCCTTACCTTTTTGTCGATTGACGTGTGACCGGATTTTCTACCCCGTCTCGGGTAAGAGTACTGTTGTTGATACTTCAGTAATGCGGATTGAAGTGCATCGACGTTTACACCTTCTTCCTTAGCTAGTTTTCTGATCAAAATACCACTAACGGGGCACCGTTTGTGCACAATCCGTTTTCTTTGCTCGCGTTTCACGCATTTTCAAACTTCCGTGCGAAACATTGAAAAAATGATAAAATCAGTTGATTTTGGATGTATACAACGGGACGCAGCAAAAAGTTGGTTGGAAACTGTACGCATTTTCAAATAACGGTTGATCATTAGTGTATTTAAAATTATCGGAACAGTCTGGATAACGTATTTCTAATTAAGTTATGCATTTTCATTTCACAAGTTTCACCTATTAAAAAAAAAAGAAACAACAATATAATAGAATGGAATAGAATAGAATAGAAAAAAAAGAATCGAATAGAATAAAGTAGAATAAAGTAGAATAGAGTAAAATAATACAGAATGAAATAGAATAGAATAATATAAAATAGAATAGAATAGAATAGAATATAATAGAATGGAAAAGATAAAATAGAACAGAATAGAATATAATAGAATAAAACAGAATATAATAGAATAGAATAGATTAAAATAGAAGAAAATAAAAAAGAATAGAATAAAATAGGAAAAATAGAATAGAATAGAATACAATAGAATGGAATAAAACAGAATAAAATAAAATACAATAGAATAAAATAGAATAAATAAAATAGAATGGAATAGAAAAGAATAGAAGAGAATAGAAGAGAATAAATTGATTTGAATTGAATTGAATTGCATTTAATATTATTTGGTATTATAATAAAAAATAATAGAGTACACTAATGAAAAAGGACACATTTTTATTGGCGAAAATCTATGTGGAATTTTTCATAACATTTATGTGTTCACATATAAAAAGAACCCATGGAAAATCACAAAAAAAGTTTATGTGCACAAATCAAATCAAATCAAATCAAATCAAATCAAATCAAATCAAATCAAATCAAATCAAATCAAATCAAATCAAATCAAATCAAATCAAATCAAATCAAATCAAATCAAATCAAATCAAATCAAATCAAATCAAATCAAATCAAATCAAATCAAATCAAATCAAATCAAATCAAATCAACATCACAATCGCCAATCAAATCAAATCAAATCAAATCAATTCAAATCAGAATCAAATCAAATCAAATCAAATCAAACCAAATCAAATCAAATCAAATCAAATCAAATCAAATAAACGAATCGAAATCAAATCAAATCAAATCAAATCATAATCAAATCAAAATCAAATCCAAATCAAATCAACGAATCAAATCAAATCAAATCAAATCAAAATCAAAATCAAATCAAATCAAATCAAATCAAATCAATTAAAATCAAATCAAATCAAATCAAAATCAAATCAAATCAAATCAAATTAATCAAATCAAATCAAATCAAATCAAAATCAAATCAAAATCTAATTAAAATCAAAATCAAATCAGATCAAATCAATTAAATCAAATCAAATCAAAATCCAAATCAAATCAAATCAAATCCAATCGAATCAAGTAATTGCACAATCAAAATCAAATCAAATCAAATCAAATCAAATCAAATCAAATCAAATCAAATCAAATTAAATCAAATCAAATCAAATCAATTAATCCTAATCAAATCAAATCGAAATCAAATCAAATTCAAATCAAATCAAATCAAATTAATCAAATCAAATCAATGAATCAAATCAAAATCAAGTCAAATCAAATCAAATCAAATCAAATCAAATCAAAATCAAATCAATAATCAAATCAAATCAAATCAAATCAAATCAAATCAAATCAAATCAAAATCAAATCAAATCAAATCAAATCAAATCAAAATCAATTAATCAAATCAAATCAAATCAAATCAAATCAAATCAAATCAAATCAAATCAAATCAAATCAAATCAAATCAAAATCAAATCAAATCAAATCAAATCAATTAAATCAAATCAAATCAAATCAAATCAATCAAATCAAATACCAAATCAAATCAAATCAATTAACAAATCAATTAATCAAATCAAATCAAAAATCAAATCAAATCAAATCAAATCAAATCAAATCAATCAAATCACAATCAAATCAAATTAATCAAATCAAATCAGATCAAATCAAATCAATTAAATTCAAATCATAATCAAATCATTAAATCAAATCAAATCAAATCAATGATCAATGAATCCAAATCAAATCAAATCAAATCAAATTCAAATCAAATCAAATCAAATCAAATCAAATCAAATAATCAAATCAAATCAAATCAAATCAAATCAAATCAATTAATCAATAATCAAATCTGAATTAAATCTAATCAAATCAATTCAAATCAATCAAATCAATTCAAATCAAATTCAAATCAAATTAATTAAATTAATTCAAATTAAATCAAATGTCAAATTCAATTAATCAAAATCAAATCTAAAATCAAATCAAATCAAATCTCAAATCAAATCAAATCAAATCTAATTCAAATCCAAATCAAATCAAATCAAATCAAATCAAATCAAAATCAAATCAAATCAAATCAAATCAAATCAAATCAATCAAATCAAATCAAATCAAATCAATTAAAATCAAATCAAATCAAACCGAAATCAAATCAAATCAAATCAAATCAAATTCAAATCAAATCAAATCAAATCAAATCAAATCAAATCAAATCAAATCAAATCAAATCAAATCAAATCAAATCAAATCAAATCAAATCAAATCAAATCAAATCAAATCAAATCAAATCAAATCAAATCAAATCAAATCAAATCAAATCAAATCAAATCAAATCAAATCAAATCAAATCAAATCAAATCAAATCGAATCAAATCAAATCAAATCAAATCAGTTTAATTTATTTTAATTTAATTTAATTTAATATAACTAAATTCAATTAAATCAAATTAAACTAAATTATATTAAATTATATTAAATTAAATTAATTTAAATTATATTCAATTAAATAAAATAAAATAAAATTAAAAAAATAAATTAAAATGGAATAAAATAAAATCAAATAAAATAATATGTGTGCAACTGTGAACGCTGTATTTTTACGCCCGCGGTTTGAGTGTGTCTTCGATCAGTTTGATTTTTTGCAATAAATTCGATCCGATAAATTGAAAATTCTGATTGGAAGTGTTTGGAGTAAGAAATAAAAGAAGATGCCGGAACTTTATTTTTTAAAGGATCCACAAAACAATCGGAATGGTCAACGAGGGATAAGCGAATATCCCTCGCTATTGAAAATATTGAAAATAACGTTCACACTGAATCTTCCAGTTTTAAAGGAAACAACTCACAAGGCTTTGCACAATTGTCCCAACATTATCCGATCCAAAATGAACAAGGTTCCAAAACTAACTACTACCCACAAACGTTACTTGGCACGAAAAGAGGCACGGTAAAATAATTTAAGTTTTTCAGTTTATGGACAGATGAACGAAATGATGACTACTGTGTGACCTTTTCGATGAAAAAAAATGCAATTTATACGGTCCCGATAGCTAGCGAGAGCTACGAAAGCATCCAAAGTGCTTTCGTTACTTTGGAGGTGGGTCTTTACTGGTTTGTGTTGAACGACCAGAAAACTTAGTTTGGCTTTGACATACATGAGCTCAGGCAACTACATTGCAGTCGTGAACAGCTACTTGGTTCCATGCAAACCAAAGTACCATTATAAAAAAAGCGTGTTTCAACATGATAACACTTGTATCAACTCAGCTACAAAGTCCTGGTTTAACACAAAGTTCACAGTTCGGATCTGAACCCAGTGGGAATCATCTGGGGAATCTTTGGGCGGCGGAGAATTTCCAAAAGTATTTTCCAGGTTATCGAGCATAGAGGACCAACTGATGACTGGATTACACACAATTCTAAAAAGCTTAAATATTTTAACTTGTATTCATTTTAAAAGTAAGTGTGGCCTCTGAATTATCTACAGATACGCGAAAATATATCCTAAGTTAACGTATTGAGTTGTCAATTCTCTTTTCAAAAACATCTATTTCCAAAGATATTTCGCTCAATTCTGACCTATGGCGCAACTTCACTGTACGCTATGTAGGGTAACGGGATGTAATATTAGCATAGCTCTTTGATTCGGCCTATGTACCAAATATGTCATTATTTCTTCAATAATCAACAAAATCATGTTGCTATCAGCATGACCGATTTATTTGAAAGCAATTGAGACATAATTAATCAATTTAAAGTTGTTCACTTCCGCGGAGTTTTTCATTTCCTTGACTTTTTAGACACCATGACTTTACTGGTTAAGCTGAACAGATTATCTATACGATCTTCGAATGATCTAAATTTGCCGAAATTGAACCTATAAACCGAATAATGCCACCAAGATGTACAGAATATAGTCACATGTTATAAACTAACAGGTCTTATTGGTAAATTAACAATGATTTAACAAGCAAACGGTGGACCCAATGTTAGGGACATATTTTTTTCTATGTTCCCAACTTTGGCCTGTTGTATTAAAAGCGTAGTAAAAATGTTGTTATTGGTAACATTTACAATACAAATGTCTCAGTTCCGGTTGAAGATTGTTCATATGGCTCATATTAACACAAATTAAAGGAACAAAATCTGTGTAGAGTGAATTATAATGTTTTGATTGTCGAATAACCGCTAAATCATATGTAAAAATCACTTAAGTATTTCTTAGCAGTTTAAGTAAAGTTTGATTTGTGAAATTGTTTGTTTGATAGAGCGAATACAGCTGGGAACGCCTTGAATCAAAACATCAGGAAGAAACCCGTACGAAGATTGCATTTTATAAAATTCAATCGAATGGGACGAACTTGCATCCATGATTAGACCCAAATTGGTACCCATAGACCGACATTACATCCATATCCCTTGAAATTTTCTGACTTTTTTCGTGATGCTTACTACCAGATGGCTTTTTAAACATATTTTAGGAAGTGTATAGATAGTTAAATTTTGATTCCAGCTCAAATACTTTACGAGTTACAATGAAAATTGTAATCGATTGTTGCATATTAGGCTGAGTCAAGGGACACATACCCTATTTTATGTTTTAAACAATCGGGCTAAAATTTTTTGACTTCTAATATTTTACGGAATTCCTTCTTTTTGCAGACACCTATGTTTTTTAAAAATCAGGCTGAAGTGATTATACAAAAAAAGTGACACATATCACATTAGGGTCAATATTGACCCGAATTTCAACCCTTCGTAGAATTTCAAAAGGTTGACTTAGAGACAACGATATCCACCATTTGAAAGGTTCTGGTCTAACAAATGCATTGCAAAGAAAAAAAAAACTAGTTGTCCCCCTGCTACAAAGGGAAGGAAGTTTTAGTTTGGCTGCGCATGCATATGAAACATTCCAGACTCATTGTAGAGAATCGAAGTTTCTCAGTGCACAACAAATAATCTTTTGATATAATCATTTTAGTTCCAAATCATTCTGTAGAGATGGCGATGCAGTCTATCCTTGCCAAATGCGGCTCTAGAGAGCTGCCATCTAGGGTAAAGTTGTTTGGATTTGCCGAATGAGGCTCTTGAGAGTTTCCGTCTTGAGCAAAGTTGCTATTGAGAATGTAAAGTTAAGGCATATAAAAAAATTACATTAGTTCTAGATCGTACCGCAGATATGGCGCTGTAGCATATCTTTTCGAATACGCCATCTTTGCGGTAAGATCTGGAACTAATGTGATAATGTCAAAAGACGACAAATGACATACTGAGTAACTTTGCCGAAAACGGCAACTCTCTACCCAACAAACATCGGTGTTGAATTAGAGCTTGTTCAAGCAAATTTGGAGAAGCTATTCAGCTGTTTCTTCTAGAATAGCTGACTAGCTTCTCCAAATTTGTTTGAACAAGCTCTAATTCAACACCGATGTTTGTTGGGTAGCGCTTCATTTGAAAAAGATAGACTGCAGCACCATCTCTGCGTATAGATCTGGTACTAATCTGATAATGGCAGAAGACGACAAATGACATACTGAGAAACTTCGTCCAAGACAGCAACACTCTAACGCTTAATTTGGCAAAGATAGACTGCAGTGCCATCCCTGCGGCTTGACCTGGAACTAATATGATTATATTATTGACAAAAAATGGCATATTGAAAAGCTTTGTCTAGAACGGCAACTCTCTACAACTTGTAGAGAGGTATGCAAGTCCGTTCTCACATTGTAATCAAAACCTCCTTACTTTTGTAGCTGATTCCCGGTAGCCAATGCTGCTGGAACCAGATTTTTCCACAACCAATGCTTTTTTAAGACCAAAAACTTTCAAATGGGGTATGAATATTTTGTCTTGGTTGAAATTTCATAATTCTAGAGAAGGATGAAATCCTGGTCAACATTGCCTTAGTGTCTTATATGCCAGTTTTTTTTTAAATACCCGAGGTAGGTTTAAAAGTGGAACAACAAGTTGTTTTATTTTATACCTTGTCCAATTACTCTAAAATAGTTGACGGTTATAAAAAGTATCCGCAGTATACAGAGGATATAGCAACCACCACTAAAACTCAGAATAAAAGAAGAGAAAAAAAATGAATAAAAACACGGCTCATGATTTCTTCTAACTAGTAAAGAAACACCGTTGATCACAAATTTCATAAATACTAAAACCCAATACGATCAATTACACCTTTCCAACCTTTTGCGTTAACCGAAACTGTGAGTTACAACCGGAAAAGGGGGCAAAGTAAGTGGTGAAGAACAAAACACACATATTATGCGGTCGGGTGGTTTTCTGACACATCGCGTGACAGCGCAGGCGGCATAAGTGACTGACACTTTTTTGTTCAAACGTTACTTTTTTTCCCAATTTCGTTCTTCCGATCCATGGTTTGGTACCTCCTCCCATGATTGCGTGTTCGAGCACTGCACTAATCGATTACTGGTGGCAGACCGAATGAGGGAACGGTGGGTTTCTTCATCAATGATATTCTGTAAAGTTGCCACAAACGGGGTGAAATACTTTTGACAATCGTAAAATTGCAATCATTTTCACACATGGTGATTCCTGTCATTTGTTTGTTCGGTTGTGCATTACAAATTTCAAGGGGAATGCATGTTCAGCAATATTTTTGTAAGCAGATTTTGTACGATGCTTTGAGTATTGCAAATATTTCAAATTTTGTTTCCTTTTGTTAACATTGAAACGAGGTGACTACAAACATTCAACAACCAAAAACCGAAGATACACCAAAACAGACGAGCTCTAACAAATAGATAAACTTTGAAGAAGTCAACATCGTCGATAGCATTTGATTCATTTTCTTTTCTTGAGCACAATGAAAAGGACCATCTTTGGGCCGGCCGGCATCTTTTTATGCTAGCTGACATTGTTTCAGTGACTTCAGAGAAATTTGTACCCATGTCGGCTAACCAATGTTTGGAGGCACAAACAAACAACCCCCGTCAACATTTGGTGCACCAGATTGAAATGTAGCGCACAATGCAGTGGTCATAAATTTGATCTTATAATAGCGAACGAGAACATTTCAATTTTGTGCTTTACGGACAAAAGATCTAGCCAGACTGTTTGTAGAAATTTGTAATGTTAACACTGACTCAAAGTTTCCTTTTTGTAAGAAATGCATATAAAGGTTATGCCGCCTTATTTTGGCCTGTCTAAATATTTTTTCACTTGATTGATGTATTTCTTTCAATGGAGAAACATTTGTGTTTATAGTGCACATAAAATTGAAAAGTTCTAAATTTCATGACTGATTGCGCGCGGGTTACAGATGTTCACCGGTTTCGGTTGGAACCCACATCAAAAAGGGTTACCTGTACAACATAATCAATTACCGATCCGCATGCGGAGCCACGCATGTTTCACCGCTCATTAACGATCTTTAGCCTCACCTAATTTGAGGAAACGTTTGCGCCCTCCGCCTTTTTTTGTGAGAAAGTAGAAAACAAGGAACCCGGTAATGACTTATTCGTTGATTGTTGACGGATGGACATCGCAAGAGCAGAAAAGAGAATGAACGTTTAAAACTGTTCGCGGTTCCTTCAGCCAGCTCAACGTTTTTCGACTTAACGGATGTCGACCCAGGAGCTCAGTCAGGTGAATCGAACGATCTTTACTTCTGTGTAGTGGAGTGTAATAATGCTGTAATATTTCATACACGCAAGGCCTGGTTGAATTACACCAGGTGCAGTAATCCGCGATTTTTGTCACACCAAACCTCCTTTTTTCTTGTCTAGTGCCACGTCCTTGTGAAATTTACAGATTTTGATTTCAAATATTTGTGTGGTACAACAATGTTTGGGTTTATAAGTTAAACAGGATATTTGGAATGTTCTTTTGCTAGGTAGGGTGAAAGGTAACCTTCTTGGGAATGAAAAAAAAAAAAATAATAAATGTTTTTTTTTTTCATTTCATTGAATGTAGTCCCCTTTCAGCTCAATACACTTATTCCAGCGATTTTCCAACTTCTTGATCCCGTCCGAAAAGTTATTCTCCGGAAGATCTGCAAAATACTCCTCCGCAGCGTCGATGATTCCCTCGCGTGAGCTGAATTTTTTCTATTGATGAGAGAATGTTACCGCGATCACGTTTCGGACTGAAAGAATTATTGTTCTCGATTGGAGTAGGAACGATACAACTTAATTATCTGTCGATTATATACAAAACGATATCCGACGCGATGTCTACTGGTGTTTATTCGATAGTATACTGAATCGCCTATAACTGCTTCGGTTTTATTATGTGAAACAATTATATGAATAGGTAGAAAATTGATACAAGTTCGGGAATTGCCAATAACGATCGGCAGATCATGATCGGTAGATGTGACGGACTGATAAGTACTACACACTTAGATTTTTTTACAGTATACTGTAATTGTTTACCGAATATGAAACAGCTGAATATTCGGTAATCGATGCGGTAGTTTTAAAGCTTTACAGTACGTTCAGTAAATTAAACTTCGCTACTGAGCTGTCAAAATTTACCGAAACGTACTGTAAATTTAGCTGAAGGATTGGTAACTCGCGCTGTCATATTTTCACCAAAAAAAATGTACAAAATTTACAGTTGTTCAGTTGAATTTACAGGTTCTTTTGTAAAGGGCGTTTTTTTTTATCGAATTTTTACATTTAGGATAATTAATGTGATAAATTAAAATATTTTTGGAGTCATTTGAGGTCCATTGATATTTATTAAAACCATTTCTTGAATGTATACATTTCGTTTGTATGTCTGTTTAAGAAGTAACTGCTTTTGTTACCAATGAAATAAGCTGCTTTAGCACCACAGCCCGGACATTCTGGCGCATTATTGCCAATGTTCCTAGGAAATATGTAATATATGTGTGAACAATAAATAAGGGTCAGACCTAGAAGGGGAGACAACTTAATCTTGCATTAATTTTAATGCCAATACTATGGTATTAGTGAAAATAATAAAATTATAATATCATTATACGGTATTATGATATCATAAACTGTCAATACAATGCTATAATTTTATTAACAGTGTATAGTTATCGCGCATGGTTTGCTCTTTTTTAATTTGTTGACGTACGGCAGAGTCGTCACCTGGTTGCAAGTCAATGTCGTTCAGCTTAGGTCCGGCACATCGAGCAGTTTACTTGTGTTGGAAGCAAAAATATTGCTAACATTGCTGAGCACGTGGGTGATGACGTCAAACTACCATAAAATTCCATACTGTGAGCTGATAGTTTGACATCACCATGTACATGTTCCGTGTAAAAAGGTGAACATTGAGACGAAATACAAACACCACTATAAATTTCCACATCTCACGAATACCAATAAGCCACGGACAATCTGTCAAACTAACAGGTACACTCCAAAACGAATTTACTCTTAATCACATTATTGTCAAGATTAATATTTTGATCCTGAATTAGTGGTATTATAATACGATTTAATGCAAAAATTAAAGATGTCTCCCCCCTAGGGTCAGACATACTATCGCTTGGGTTACCTTTTTTTAATGCAATGGGAGAGCTCGTGATGCCGGGTGAGAATTTTCCTATACCTCCATTTCTGGCACTTACTTTTGTTTGCACCGTGGAACTCAACAGTTGTGACCAACAAGCAACTTTAAAATGTTGGGCAAATTTCATGTTTGACAGCATGGAATAAATTTACAATCTGTTCGGTACCTTTTTTTTACAGTTTATTCTTCAAAAGATTAAATTTACAGTACATTCGTCATTGTTTTTACAGTTTTGTGGAACTGCAGCGATTTACAGTTTCGATCGGTTGTTTTCTTTAACTTACCGAAATGCAGTATTTTTGACGGTTGTTTTCTGTAAATTACCGAAATGCAGTATTTTTGACTGCTGAAATGTCATATTTTACAAAATGTTCGGTAAAATTTCGGTTTTACAAACCGAATTCAGCAAAAAAGTACCGAACAAAATTTTGGGAATTTGGTGTGTAGGTCCCTTCAATTTCCTACAGATGGCGATGGTAATCACCAATGTGAACCATTTTCTATGAGCTTCACTCATTGAATGACGGCTGTCAAAATTTCAGCCATTTCTGTCCACGCATTGATAAGTGACAACATTAAGAAGAGAACGATCAGCAAATTTTTTTATAAAATGGAAAAACCCGAGTTTCGAGTTTTGATAAAATACTATTTTCTACGCAAGAAAACGGCTGCCCAAACCAAAGCCAAGCTGGATACATATTTTCCATCGATTTAAACGATTCATAAGTGGTTTGCTGATTTTCGTTGAGGCCGTATGAGCACTGTTGACGCACCGCGTTCTGGACGCCCAAATGAGGTCACTACAACAGAGAACATCGATAAAATCCTTGATATAGTATTGGAGGATCCAAAACTGACATTGAGAGAGCTAGCTAAGGCTATAGGCATTTCAATGGCAACATCATGCATTCCGTTTTGGGAATGAAGAAGCTCTGTGTGTGATGGGTGCCGTTTGCTTACAATGGACCAAAAACGCATTCGTGTTACAACCTCTCAGGAGTATTTGAGCAAGTTTACACACAATCCGAAGGAGTTTGTGCGCTGATTCATCACCATGGATGAAACTTGAATCCATTAATACACACCGGAGTCATCGCAGCAGGCAAAACAGTGGGTTTCACCGGGTGTGAAAGTGCTCTTAAGCGCCCGAAAACGCTACAATCGGCGGGAAAAGTTATGACCTCCGTGTTTTGGGATGTGCAAGCTGTAATGTTCATCGACTATCTTGAAAAAGGTAAAAACCATTACAGGCGCATACTATGCAGCGTTATTGGATCGTTTGAAGGATGAAATTCCTTAAAAACGGCCGCCTTTGCAGTGAGAAAGTGTGCTCTATCATCACGACAATGCGCATGCTCATGCATCCTCAATTGCTCAAGCAAAATCGAATGAAATTCAGTATCAATTGGTTCCACATCCACCGTATTCACCACACTTGGCCCCCAGTGACTTCTATTTGATGATGATGAAGATGATGAAATACTACCATCTATTGTAGCAAGGAAACTTTCCATAGCAGTGGAATAATCAGAAAAACGATTTGATCAGGATTCTATTGTTGATTGTGATCATCAAGCTCCTGTATGAAGCGCCAAAAACGTATGGGCGGGCCCGTAAGCAGAGACACTTACGCGAAACCCGCGAATATAGGGAAGAGAATCTCCTTCCAAAAGCAAGTTCACACCCACAGCATTAGAATCGAGCCCTCGATTGACAGAATAAGCCCAATAGGTGGGTTCGAAGAGCCCGCCCTCGTTCCGCGAAATGTTAACAATATGGAGGAGGCAGTCCATGCTCCCTAGCCAAATCGTTTCACTTGGGTGCCCTGATGGTCCCTCCCTTTCCCTGTTATATATTAGGTCGTGGATATTTAGTATATTTTGTAGTGGTCATTTGAATGCTTACCTTGCGATAGAAAATTTGGCTGGATTTAAAATTGTTTAGGGTTTATACCGTTCTTTGATTATAGCTCTGTGTTGTCTTGGTGTTTCAGTGGATCCGTGTTTCCGTGGGTCTACCCCTACCCTTTGAAGAGTTGACTTTAGGATATTTGGTATTTCTCGCGATCATAGAATAGGAGAGAGAACAGCCCTCAGTGTCGTCTATTTGTTCCCAAACCTGAAGAGATGGCTCACCGGTAAGCGATTTTACTCAAATGATGAGCTCATAGCTGAAACCGATGGCTATTTTGAAGGACTTCCGAAGGGGTACTATTCGGATGGGATAAAAGAAATTAGAAAATTGCTGGACTCGCTGTATCGACCTAACAGGGGAGTATGTTAAAAAATAATCCCGAATTTGGCAAAAAAAAAATGTTTTCGTGTTTGATATTAAAGGAACTTTTTCCCTCTCCATGGCTGGATTTTGTACCTGGGCACTGGTGGGAGGGCCTTATCTCATGTTAACGATTCATTGGAGATAGCTGATTTATGATAGATGTCGCTAGGTCATGTGATTGTATGAACTTCTACTCTAATGATACATACATGGGAGAGCCAAAGGTCCAGCCACACAAGTAGTGATAATATCACACTCGCTCCTCTATCTATTTAATAGCCACGGCGTAGCTTGCATGTACACTGATAGGCAAAATAAAGTGCCCACCTCTTCGTTTTTTCAATTTCTCTCATTTACTTGGTTCAAATTAAAGTAAACACAGTGTAGTTTTTTTTTAATTTTATTTTTTATATTCTTTTTAAGTTGCACTTATGGAATACTGAAAAAAAGGAGTTTTACTTAAAGAAAAATAAATCAATTTGTGTTGAAAAAAGAAACAGTGACAAAATAAAGTGCCCACTTCAAAAATCGATATGTTTTCGATAAGTTTCCATTGGAAGACCCCTCGATTGTTTATGTTTTGATATTTCGACATGTTTTGAAGCAAACGGCTCAACCTGGTGCATTTGTATACGTGATCGCATTTGATTCAATTGAAAAAAAAAAATGGAGAACGCAGTGCTCTCAAAAGCAATTCCCTTGTGTATCCGAAAATTGATCGTTTGTGATGTGCAAAACGGTGAATCGCACCGGGCTGTCGCTAAGAAGTACAGTATCAGTAAGGCAGCGGTTGGCAAAATTCTGCTGAAGCTTAAAACGTTTGGATCAGTGGTGGATCACCCTGGCAGAGGCAGGAAGCGGAAAACGGATGCGAGAACGGACACCAAGATCATGCGCGAAGTCAAGAAGAACCCGAAGGTAACTGTCCGCGAGATCCAGGAAACCCTTCAGTTATCAGTTTCCGGTCGAACTGTTCGTCACCGTCTCGTAGCACAGGGGTTGAATAGCAAACTTGCCCGGAAGCGCCCATTTATCAGCAAGGCAAACAAAGCCAAACGGCTTAAGTTTGCTAAGGAGCATGCTGATAAGCCCCTAGAGTTCTGGAAAACGGTTCTCTGGACGGACGAATCAAAATTCGAGCTGTTTAACCGAAAGCGGCGGGTTCGTGTTTGGCGCGGATCGGGAGAGGAGCTTCAGGAGCGCCACATCCAAGGCACGATGAAGCATGGAGGAGGAAATGTGATGGTCTGGGGTGTTTTCGTGGGGTGGAGTGGGAAGCATTGTGAAAAATCGACGGGATAATGATGGCAGATTCTTACATCAACATCCTGCGAGAAAATCTGAGGTTTCGCTGATTCAGACGGGCCTTGAAGAGAAGTTCGTATTCCAGCAGGACAACGACCCGAAGCATACTGCCAAGAAGACCAAGTCTTTCTTTCGGTCTTGTCGGATCAAACCGCTGGAATGGCCTCCACAAAGCCCGGACCTCAATCCCATCGAGAATTTGTGGGCGATTCTCGATGCCAGGGTTGACAAAACTGGTGTTACCAATAAAAATAACTATTTTGAAGACCTGGAGCGCGCCTGGGAAGAGCTAGATCCTGTAGCGCCTGGGATGAGCTAGATTCTGTAGCCTAAATGAAGTGGGCACTTTATTTTGTCACTGTTTTTTTTTTTCAACACAAATTGATTTTTTTTTTCTTTAAGTAAAACTCCTTTTTTTGCAGTATTCCATAAGTGAAACATAAAAAGAATATAAAAATAAGATAATAAAAAAAATACAGTGTGTTCACTTTAATTTGAACCAAGTAAATGAGAGAAATTGAAAAAAACGATGAGGTGGGCACTTTATTTTGCCTATCAGTGTATACAGGCACTAAAGTTGAGTGTGATATCGGCGGGTTGGGCCGCAAATCACTAATCATAGATAGATTTATTCAATTTTGAAAACATTTAATATTCAATTTAATATGGAAGTTTGAACTGTGTTATAGAATTTCCTAAGCAGTGGACTTCTAGACCGTGTCCATAAGTATTGTGGTTTTGTGGGATGCAGAGGGCCCGTTCAGGAACTCAGAGTATCGTGTCACTGGGGTTTGTCATAGGTTTGTTTGTTCAGAATGTGGTGTACTACCGGCGGGCTTTGCCGCAATTTACGCTTAGACGAGGCCAGAAACAGTTTGTCGATGACTGACATCAAGTAGTTAAGCAACACGACAGGAGGTGCAGTTTTCATTTGCGTGGCAATTCTTTCATTGTTGTTTATTCATTTATTGTCATTAACTTAACACCAAACATATCTAAATAGCAATTCTAATATAAATTATGATTTAAAAATATGTGCAGTATACGACAGCCGACCTTCAAACTACATGTATACCTCGATAGTACGTACATCAACATTCGCATTTCAAATCGAAATTGTATAAAAACTACTGTTTGTATCTGAAAACTTGTATGAACAAAAGAATGAGCAATCTTTTGTTCTGTCTTTTGGTTGTATTAGATTTTCGATACAACCAGTAGTATTTATGCAATTTCGATTTGAAGTCAGAAAGGTGATGTATGTACTATCGAGGTATACCTGTATAGCAAATCATAGAGAGATGTTACATTGATATAGCAACTTGCATCGTAAAAACAACTTGAAATTTACAGTGGCATCTCAAATAGCCTGGTCACATTGATACGAATTACAGGGAATGGCTCTCTCTATCTTTTCGGGATTTGTCATATATCATCGTAATGCAGAATTGTTAATTAACGATTTTATGATCACAGTCACTTTTTATTTTAGACACTATCTAAAAAACTTTTTGAGCGTGTTAGTAGAACAATTGTGATTGGGAAACAGGGATAACTTCAAATTATCACTTTATTTGATCACTTTTTAAAATGAAGAATGAAACATTGAAACACTTTCTTCAAATAATCGTGAGCAAATTCCTTTAAATTTCACTGGAGAAGGCTTGTATTTTGACAGGTAGGCCTATTTCGTCTGCGACTTGCGGACTTCTTCAGTGTCAAGTGCTCGACTTATGATTTTGTATTTGTAGTATGTTTAACCGGTCCAAAACGCCCTACCTTAACCACCTACCCTAACCCATCCTTGTTCCTTCCCATGGAGTTCATGTGGTCTGAATAGACTAGTTCGCCATTACCCCTCCTTCACCATCGGCTTTGGACTGGCTTGCGCTCTTATTGCCCCACCAATTGCTTCAAAATGAAAATGAAGAAAATGAAAGACAAATTGTACTCGCATAACATGTGATGTTTACAGACCAGCATTCACTAGAGGGTATGTGTCATTTGCAAGTTTGAAAGCCTGTTGATAAGTGAAGAAACGTTGCTTCCGAAGTAACCCCTGTTTAGTGTTTCGCTCACTTTTCAACCTATGCAGTTCTGAGTTGCTCCATGCTGGCATAACAGGTGACCGCATCCTAAGGAGGTTTTAATTTAGCCACCTGCACAAGATATCACTGAAACGCTCTGTCATATCGTCAACATCCTGTATATTGAGCAGTTCTGTCCAGTCCATATTGGACAAGTATTCAGTAAGTGAATCAAAATCAAGTCGGCGGTATTTCAAAAGTCTTCACATCGTGTAGGAACAGTAGCTTGCATATAAGGAATAGGCACCGATATATCCAATAGAGGATGGTTAGGACCAACGGTCAGCAAAGGGACAACAGCTGTTGATACGTTGATAACATGCTCAGAAGGAACGTATACCAGGTCAAGCAGTCTATCAAGATAGTTGCGCTTTTGATTGGCTTGAGACATATTTAGAAGCAGCTGCGGTAGGCAGTAGAGAAGATTTGTCATTGCCAAGTCCATCATCTCCATTCGTCCAAGATTGTCGTGGCTGGTTGCAATCTCCACAAACCCAAACTAATTTATTGGAGGATCCTTTGTTACAAAGCTCTTGAGCGGAAGCAATATGCTCATCAATGGTTAATACATGCTGGCTACGGTCTGATGGAATGGATCGAAGTAAACCGCGCTAGAAATCTGACGTGTTGATTTTTCAGCTGCGTTTTTTCCTCGAATTGAAAATAGTTCTATATTGATTTTTAACAGTTAAAAATTTGTTGTTAATGTGTTTTGTGAAGCTAAGTTGACTATTTTCTGATCAGAGTTTCGGTAGTGAGTGAGGTTTTGCAGCGGAAAATTTCAGTTGTCACTGAGCGAATACAACTCTACCGGAAGAAAGTAAGAAAATCGAAGGATCGCCGCCTCGAAGTGAAAATGTGCGAGGGTGTGTCACCCGCCGGAAGACTAACTGGTTTTCGTCGTTGGACGAAACTGTAAACGCTACCAGCGGACGTAGTTGCTGCTGATTTCGAACGTGCAAGCAGAAGAGTAGAAGAAGATCCCACGTGTCTTTCAGAAAACAGCGCTAGGAAACCTAAACACCATTATTAGCTAACGACAGTCTGTATTTTCGCTTGTTCCGCACCCTTCCAATTATGTTGTTGTAGTTGCCGGTATCCTTCCACAAGGCGCGCTCGGTTTTCCGGCAAAGTTTAACTTAAAATTTAAATATTTCAACTCGGAGTCAATTGCGCACGTTCCGGCGACGGAGAATACAAAGAAGAGAAGGCAAGCGTTTGACGTCGTCGTCATTCCGAGGACAGTGGTAGTTTAGAGATTTTAGAGCATGGGAAGCGAAACCCTGCCCCCACCCACACTCTCTTTGGTCGACAACGTGTGAAGGAACTCATGCCGTCGGGACTGATCTGACGTTGCACAATTTTGTTCCGATCCGGTGCGGAGATGAGATTGCTGTGAGGACGAGATTCTCTGCTTCCAGCAAGATGATGACTGCTCCGGTGAATTTTAACGAGGCCGGATACCTTGTCGGAAGCGGAACACTAACCAGTCAGACCCCGCAAAGGATTTTTAGACAATTGAGCGGAGCGAGCGAAACAGGTAATTGTTATCCATTTTGTCCCTATATCCTACATATATATATATATATATATATATATATATATATATATATATATATATATATATATATATATATATATATATATATATATATATATATATATATATATATATATATATATATATATATATATATATATGTGATCACATCACTTATCAAGGTGAATCCTGATCCATCGAGCCCTACCCTACTAATATAGAAAACCCTCCTGTGACCTTTGTGGGGATGCAGAGGTAAACACGGTCCTTAAACAGCCAAGGTCACACTAACTTTCCTTCCCTATTCCCACCTGATTGCAAGGACGTGGCCGGCGCCGTTATTGATTATTAAAGAAATTAAGTCGCTGAAACGTGTACAGTGAGAATGGTCTGTTACTCCCAGCCCCATTCAATTGATTCATTGTGCAATTTCACTGATTCTAATCAATCACGGAGTAGCAACCATCGATACGTGCAGTCAGTCAAGCTAAGCTAAGCTTAGCTAAGCTGGCTACGGTCTGATGGAATGTAGACAGCGAGTAACAACAGTTCTTGGCCCTTAATACTACACGACACGAGTACTTGCTAAAAAATTTATCCATTCATCAATTCAATCATCGAGCTAGGGTACTTTTGGGAAACAGCAACGAGAATCCTACCCAAAAAACAAAGTCTTATTGCTATTTTCTTCACTTAAATCACATCAGTGCAAATTGTAGGAGGTACAAAAAACCTGGAGAGAGTCGATGAAACAGCTAGACCCGTCTCGGTGAAGATAATGACATCATAATTGCATTCGTTGGTGGCGAGAAAAAGCTCATCAGTTTTTGTTCTTAAATCATGAACATTCTGGCAAAAAATACAAATTTGTGAAGTAAAGTTGAAAAGTTGCTGTTACGTCTCGCAGTGCAGCTGTAACGGGAGGAAAAATCAGGCAGATGGACGATACTTGGACGTGCATACTTGCCTGAGATAGATTGTCGAGAGATGCCATCACCTGCAACAACCGAACGGCCAGGACGACTACGTAGGCAGGAATAAATAGTAAATGCGACATGGTTGGGTGGCTAAAGGCCTCCCAAAGTAGGCAATGTGGCCTGGATATATACGGTAACAGTTGGCGGTGACTTCCACATGATTTCGAATTAATTCGTTGCTACGGAAAGTGAAATTGGTGATGGACTTGGATTCGCAATAGAGAGTCTCCGAAATTTTGTAATAGAAAAATAGATAATCGATATGAATCTTCGAATGGCTCTGCACACTTATCGCACATCCATAAAAAAGTTTTTGCGATGCGGCGTGAAACAGCCCAAAAGTGCCCGTGACAGATGCCACCGTGGTATCCAATTTTTTTTCACCCATCTTCACCCATTAACCCTAATATTGCTTCCAGCATGTTTTTCATTCAGCATAAAGCTCTATTCAAAGTAAATCTGGACGCACGGTTTAATACACCACCGCATCCCTGGTGGTTGAGACAAAAAACGTTTGACAGGCATTTGTTGATGTTTTATTGATGAAGAAATTGGTGAAATTTTCCTCGATTGATCGACGCATTTCGAAATTACGGATCATGGAACTTGAGAAAAGAAAAATTAATTGTGCACAAACATCTAAAGAATCCTTCGTGGTCTGCCTATAAAAAAAAAATGTTAATATTCCCAAAGTCAACTGTGTGTCTTGTAATCAAACGTTACAAAGATACTCTGAGTGTAGATAGAGCAGAGCGCATCTATCATAAAATTGGCACTAAGGACAAAGGGCTGAGGAGAAAGGTGTTGACGTACTTTTCCAAAATGCGTAACATCCGAATCGCTTCCTGAAACAAAATTTAGTGGCCAAAAAGCGAGCACGATTTTCTTACGAACCAGTTTGGGCGAAATTTGATGGCTGTATTTTAATGGATGACGAAATATATGTCAAAATGGATTATAAACAAATCCCTGGACGAAAATTTCACCTGAAAACTGGTCGTGAAGATGTCCCTTCTAGGTATAAATTGGTTTTTGCTGATAAGTTTGCTAGGAAACTAAGGATTTGGCAAGGAATCTTCAGTTGTGACCTTAAAACCAAGGTTTTTATCACATTTCACACAACGACGTCGAAGGTTTACAATAAATTGTCAAAAAAAGTGGATTTTACCCTTCATTCGGCAACACAAGACCAACGTTATGTTATGGATGGATCTGCCACTACTCTAAGGAGGTACTAGAATGGTATGCTGCAAACAATGTTAATTTCGTCGCCGTAGAGATTTCGAGATTCATTAATCCTCCGAATTGCGCTGAGCTCAGACCGATCGAAAAATATTGGGCAATTGTCAAGCGAAAACTTCGAAGATGCGATAAAGAAGTGACAAGTGCCCAACAAATGCGTTTAAAGTGAAATAGGCTCGCCGGTACAGTGTCACCATCGACTGTGTAGATCATGATGGCACCGATCACAAGTAAAGTGCGACAGTTCGTTTGAAACGGTGCAATTTAATAACTGGTTACATATTGTTTGAAAGCTGAATAAATGCTCTTTTGTTTGACGTTTTGACGGTTGTTTGTTGTTTAATTCTTGAATTATAATCACATAACTGCGTCCAAATTTACTTTGAATCGAGCTTTAAATTCAAATTATGACCAATCTCAATTCAACATGGTGATATTTGTGAGTTAGGTAATAGTTATTTAGTTTTGGTCTTAAAAGATTTTTTAAGTACTCCAAAAAATGTCCAAATGAACATTTGAAAATACGATGTTTTATTTTTATGATTAATACATCAACATATGATAAAATGATTTCGTCATAGAAACAGCAGATTTAAACAAAACCGGTGTCTTTCTTTATTAAGACACCTTTCTTAATAACCCCAAACTATCCTAAACCTTAAAAATGAACTTTACTGTTTGTGTATTTTACCAGTTCCTATCCACTTATGATAAATATAGTGCTGTTATCACATCACCTGAAAACCCCATTCAATGCAACTAACACTTATTGATTTACATTAGATGAAAAAATTACGCTCGAAGGGGGGCATACCCTTATATCAAGAATTTTATAACATCCCATTTGATTTTGGACATGTCACTGGGAAAAATTGAATCATAACCCACTTCAAAATATTTACCCAACAGATTATTTCTACCCAATCCAGCAGCCACACTAAGCCCAATGTTTCGCCTATACCTTTTGTTACCGATAAATGCTTGGGACTGCTGTCTAGTTCGACTATCTCTGCGTTAAACCTCATCCCCCTCTGGTCCTTGGGATGATTTTGTGTCACCACCGTCTCGAAAGATGCCAACCATCGCCGTCGTCATTCAGTAAATCCCTTTATTCAATACAACCAATATCGCTCGATCGCCGGCTGTTTATGTTGCTACGTAAAGCGTAAAGGAAACCCGAGAGAAGTGCATCTTCGGAACGCGTCTCCTGTCGTGCTTTCAAAGGATGCTGCTGCTGCTGTTGTTGTCCTCAACGACAACGGCGGCAGATCAGGAGATAGGAAAAGAAAGTTACAGTTGATGAAATCAACGTGATTAATGTATGTGTTTAAGGGAATCAGATTATTTCAAGTAGCAAAAGGTACTTGAATGTCCTCGGTGAAGGTACCATTGCAAAGGGAACCCGTTGATAAACAGCTTATAAGGCCCACAAAGAGAGAAATGGAAGATTTCAATTGTCTTCCTTTGTTTGTATATTTTGCGACAGTTTTTCCATTATTTCCGAACCGGGAGGGTGAATTTGGAATGGTTCATGGCTTCACTATGCTTGGGAAAGAGTTTTTTTTTTGCGTTTCATCATCAGCCGCAACATTGCCGCCGCTCTGTAATCATGCGTGCTCCGACGACGAGTGGAAGGTGGATCGGATGCAATCGATAGGAGTAAGCAGATTTACATGCTTTATGACATTGCCTACGACAATAGGCACAAAGCAAAGGATAGACAACTTACGCTTTGAGGATGTTTTGTTTGGCAATGATTTCTCAAGGGTTTTGCCTGTTGGTATAGACGTATTCTTCTCTACTCTCCCTTCAAGAGGGTTTGCTGATGGATTTTTGATCCCATCAGATTAAAGTTTCTCTTCGGTTGTGATTCTGATTCAGGTGAATAGAATCGATGACCCAGATAATTCTTTGTGAAAACAGTTGCGTAAAAAACATTTGAGTCTCAAACATGGAATCGTCAGTCGAATGAATAGCTTGTTTTAATTAAAAAACTTTAACTCATCCTCGTTTAACTATGTTGTTTTCGGTTGCGTGCCATCGGTTACCTCAATTCTACCAACAAAATTGTCAGAAATAGGCCTCAAATTTGCTGACTCTTCACTTGTTTTGCCGCACACTGCATCGCGAGTGCAAGGTTGATTCGGAAGACATTTTTCGGTTAAAATTTCAATTTCCGGTTGCCATTTCTTCACTGACAGTCATGTTAGACAAGTTCTTGGGTTCAATTTAACGCGAGGGAACTTTAGTCTGAATTGGTGTGGTGTGTCTGAGTTCTTTAAATCTTCCCATTTAATACAAGTCAGCGTTCTCAACCGTATATTTATGACTTTTTAGTTCATGTATCCTATACACCTAAATTTATGATAGGAAGACCCACACATTTGCAACGGCTTGATTTTTTTTTCAAGATTTATGCCACCATCTTCAAAGCCCGCGAAGTCATATCGTTCAGGTTTCCCCATTGAGTGTGGGGTATCTTGAAAACCGAAACATTTCTCCATTTCTTAACCGCCCAAACCGCCAGCGACCAGGCTAAATCGGACAGATAGTAGGTGCAACATTTGGCGCGAACTCAAAGAATGACAAATGATCAGTGAACCACGAAGGAAAACAAAACAAAAGAACCAAACATGCAACCACCAGGCGCAGCATTGGCAGTCAGTTGCCGGAAAGAAACAAAAGAGGAGATGGCGAAAATAACCGACAACCGGAAATTGTAGGTGTGCAGAAATGAAACTCAAATAAGCCTGCAATGGAATGGAACTCTTTTCTGCCTTATTGACCACAGCAGCAGTAGCAACGGCAGTAGAAGTGACAGCAGAATGGAGCTGGTACATTCCGCATTGAAGCTTGTTTGTTTGTGTCCATGCTTTTACTTACCTCACAGTGCCGGGTTAAGCCACTCACTGGAGAACAATAGTCTAATACCAAACCGGTACTGCACCGAGAGATTGCGAAAGTCAGTTCGGTTGGTCATTTTTGCTGACTTTGATTGATTCACTACCCAGTGTGTGGGTTTTTTCGTATTGAAAATATGATCGAATTCTATAGTTCCTGGGGACACCTCTTCTCCACTAATGCTATACTATAAAAGTGTTGTTCACTGTTTTAACTGATTGGATGTGAATGTGAATGAAAGCGCATGTTCAGTTTTTATCATAAGTTTCAGGTACAACATTTTAGCATTTTGTTGTATAGAATAACTTCCTAGGAACGAGTTGTAAAGTTTGTAACAAATTTACGCTGACATAAACGGCTTTTGATATAAAGACTGTATTCGATGAAATTTGGACACACAAAATAGGTCACCACAAATTTTCCTTGAGCCCGATTCTTTTCAAACTTTCTGGAAATAAAGTACTACTAAATGGTTAAGTTTTGACATCATTGGTTTATTGAACCTCTTCTCCCAACCCAAATGCCCGCACCTTTGCCTTGACCCCTTTCATCAAATTTTGGGCAATGATAGGCTTACTTACTTATGCAATGATAGACTTGCTTACTTACTTTTAACCACACTTTCTTTAGTTCAAGTTCTTTTTCTATCAGTTTTGGAGTTCTTACGAGCTTTGCCTTTATGATTGCCCAAAATTTTTCAATTGGGCGAAGTTCCGGAGTGTTTGGGGGGTTGACGTCTTTTGGTACAAAAACTAAATTATTATCTTTGTACCAGTCTAAGACGGGCCGGGCATAGTGGCAAGATGCCAAATCCGGCCAAAACAGTGTCGGGCCATCGTGAGATCTCAAGAAGGGCAGAAGTCGTTTTTTGAGGCATTCGTCCTTGTAGATTTGTCCGTTGACGGTCCCAGAGGTGATGAAGGGCTGACTCATTTTGCCACATCCGCAGATCGCTTGCCAGACAAGGAATTTTTTGGCGAATTTCGACAGTTTCTTCTTCCGTACACTCTCCGGAACGGCCAACTTAGAGGTGGCGACGTAGTGTTCCTGTCCTGGCATTTGTTTGGTGTATGCTTTAATGTAGGCCTCATCGTCCATCACAATGCAGTACGGTTTTGTGAGCCACTCCTAGTACAGTTTTCTTGCACGAGTTTTGGCCACCGAGTTCTGTTTATCGCTCCGGTTCGGTGCCTTCTGGACCTTTTACACATGTAATCCAGAACGTTTCATTGTTTTCTGTACAAAACAAACTGAAACTTTCGCCTTTTTCGCAACATCCCTGATCGAAATGTTGGGATAACGCTTAAATTGGTTCAATACCATCCTGGCCTTCTCCAGATTTGATGTGCCACGTTTTTTTGCCACTAAAGGGTGTCCACGATGAAATTGCCACACACATAATTGATTCGCAAAATTCAAGTTTTCATCCGATTGCCATCAAATTTTCAGGGATTGAGAAATAACAATTAAACTTCATTTTACCATTTAACTCGTATTTTATTTACAGTCCATACGCAAATGCCCGCACCTTGGCCTTAACCCCGGCCATAAGATTCTGCACAACCTATGAATCAACCGTTTTTTGCATGTAAACCCATACTTTCTTCAGTTCCTCGACTGTCTTCACTACCTTAGATCGTTTAAGAGCTCCGGAGTGTTGGGAGGGTTGAACATTTTCGGCACGAAATTGACCTTATTGTCCGCATACCACTTCAGCACGTCCTTGGAGTAGTGGCATGAGGCCAAATCCGGCCAGAAGATTGTTGGGACGTTGTGGGCCTTCAGGAGAGGAAGCAGCCGCTTCTGGAGGCACTCTTTTATGTACACCTGTCCGTTCATCGTGTCCTGGGTCACGAAAGGTGCACTCCGCTTCCCGCACGTGCAGATGGCTTGCGAAACCAGGAATTTCTTCGCAAATTTGGACATCTTCTGAGTGCGGACATGCTCCGGAACGCTGAACTTATCCTTGGCCGTGAAAAACAGGTTGCCGGGGATCTGTTTGAAGTCGGCCTTCACATATGTTTCGTCGTCCATGATGCAGCATTCAACTTTCGTCAGCATGTTGAGGTACAACTTCCTGGCACGGGTTTTGGCGGACTTGTTCTGCTTCTCGTCGCGATTAGGGGCCTTTTGTACCTTGAACGTTCGAAGCCCACCCTTAGTTTTGGCCTTCTGGACAAAACTTCGGCTTAGGTGCAGCTTCTTAGCCACATCCCGAACGGAGGCGTTCGGATTTCGGTTGAAGGCCCCAACTACGCGGTTGTGATTTTTGGTGTTGTACGGAATACTTTTTCCTTCACTTCTGGGCTTCCGATCGGTGGTCAACCGTTCCTCAAACCACTTAATCACTCGTGACACCGTGGAATTTGCGATTCCCAACGTTTTAGCGATGGAACGATGCGAGAGATCCTTGCTCTCGTGATGAATGCGCAAGATTTTATCACGCACGAGCTGTTCTTTCGACTCCATTTCCGCGAGTTTTGATCACAGGACTTTAAAACTTGCAGGATGTAAATAAATCCACCCAAATTTTCATTAAATTCTACCCAACGGTTAAAAAGTTAGAGCAATTTCATAGTGTGGCAATTTCATCGTGGACACCCTTTACCATTTTTCCGCTTGGTTGTCTTACGGTCCTTGAACGTTTTGATCACATGAGATACGGTTGAATGTGCGATTCCGAGCTGTTTTCCGATCCATCGATAAGAAGCGTTTGGGTTTTCGATATGAGTGCCCAAAATTTGTTGACGCACTATTTCTTCATTCGAAGCCATCACTGAAATCACTCAACCCATTTTCACGAAACTCATTACACAATTGACACAACACAATGAAATACATTCAGTTAAAATTTCAATAATTGTTAAACACACGCTTAAAAGTTACGAACAATTGCGTATGTCCAAATTTCATCGAATACAGTCTTTAATAAACAGCACCACACACTAAAATTATTTATTTTTAAATCATTTGCAGAAGCTTTTTATTATTTTCAAAATGAATTTATTTACGTTCATATTTATTTTAGTTGCTCCAACTTCTTTCGTAACTTACCAAAATAAACATGTTTACACTGAAGTTTTTTTACGCCTTCTTTTTTCGCGGTTTTTTTACGCGGTCCGCCTAAAAAAAACGCGTTATTTAAAAAAATGACGTAAAAAAGTGAAGGAAATATAAATTGTATTTCATGTTCATATTAAAAGAATATGGTCATAAAAATGTATTGGTGGTGGAAAAACATCGTTCCAGTAACATTGGCCACCTGGAATCTGCTACAAATGGATAGAGGTTGTTAATTCAATGTGTGAGCAAATCAGTCCAGACTAGTTACAGAGAGTTTTCGTCTTCGGAAAAATTTCTCAGTGTGTCATTCGTCGTCTTTTGACGTTATCATATTAGTTCGACATTATGCCGCAGAGATGGCGCTGCAGTCTATCTTTTCAAAATTAAGCGCTAGAGATTTGCCGTCTTCGGCAAAGTTTCTCAGTATGTCATTCGTTGTTTTTTGATATTATCATATCTGTTCCAAATCATGCCGCAGCATGCGCTAGAGAAATGCCGTCTTATGCTAATTCTCTCAGTTGTTTGTCGTCGTTTGACTTTGTTATATTAGTTCCACATTATGTATACTGTAGAGATGGTGATGCAGATTATTTTTTCCAAATGAAGTGCTAGAGCGTTACCGTCCGTGGCAAAATTTCTCAGTATGTCATGCGCCGTCTATTGACATTATCATATTAGTTCTAAATTATGCCGGAAGCAGCGCCATCTCTGAGGTACGAGCTGGAGCTAACGTGATTATTCTGAATGCCTTTATTATATACAATTAAAATCTTTGCTAAAGACAGCACCTTTGGCAATTTAGATTGCGGTGCCATATTTGTGGCGCAATTTAGAACTAATCTGATAATGTCAACTGACTATATTTTACATTCTCAACAACTTTACTGAGAACGGCAACTCTCTAAAGCTTCATTTGGAAAATATATTTTACTAAGTGGTTTTTTTTACGCGGCCCGTATTTCAAAAACCGACATAAGAAAACCGCGTTATTTAAAAAAAAACAACGTAAAAACAGTCAAGAAACAATAGACGTTTAAAAAATTTGATTGTTGGTGTTGATTGTACATTTCCCAGTTTAGCCTCTGAACAATACCGTTTAGAACAAGAAACATTGTTGTTCACAGTTTATTTTACGTACTTTTTCTTAAAAACTCCACAAAAATTGTTTGCTGTCTTTTTATAAAATCATACGAAATTTTGAGTTTTAATTTCATACCGGCTTTGGACCTAGCTTGGGCTGGTGCTTGAATCTAGTTATGTAGCACAGTATTTGGAGGAAATGCCATCGCAGAGAGGTGGTGATATCTCAAGCTGACCATGGCTGATGAGCATGACAAGCATGTATTTCACATATAGGACGCGGAGGGTCCACACCATTTTGAGAAATAGATTAGACTTTCCCAAGTAGTTTGTATTAGTAACAGTGTTCACGTTAGTCGTTTTCTTTATCAATGGATCATTCCCTAGCAAAGGAAAATCTGTTATCTCAGTTATCGTTTTGATTTCTACTGTTATCGCATAACAAATTTAGTTATCACCCTTGGAAAATTTTGTTATCATATGTTATCATTTTGAACACACTATTTGTTTGTGAACGTTATAAGTTGAATTGTAAAACTATAAATGTTTCCAGCATATTTGAACAAAAAATTTTGTTCTTAATCAAAATATTTTTTTCAGTTATTAGCATGAGCATTTGATTTCAAATTGATAACATAGTTTGTTACTATTTTTATAAATTTGCTTACAATACAGGATTTGTTATCAAGTTGGTCGCAGCGATAACAAACTAAGTTATTATTATGATATTCAAGGAGTATTTTTTTTATATTCATTCTGTTGTTTTGGATGTTTATTCAGCCTGAATGATAACATATTCAGTGATCAAAAAATGATAACCTGGTATTAGAACTTGTTATCAATTTGGTATAATCCTTTGCTCGGGTTGTGTTCACATTTATCTCCTTGTATTGCCTATTTTTTTCTTATCAGGTTAATTTCAGGCACATGAGGTTGAAATTTTGTTTAACCGTTGTGTGTCCGACAGGGTACCTGGGTACCTTTTTGGATTTCAATTCACGATATTTCAATGAATTTTAATCGTAGGAACTTGAAACTCTGCCAGATCCAAGAGAATGACGGTCAAAATTGATTGCTGGGGTGAACAAAATGTTCGACCAAGAAGGAAGGGGGGAGGGATTCCAACTTTATTTTACCCCTTAACAAGCCGACAGGGTACACGGGTACCCACAAAACTAAAATGCGTACATCTCCGGGCAATTTTCAATCTCTGCGGCATGATGTAGAACTAAAATGATAATATCAAAAGACTACGAATGACACACTGAGAAACTTTGCCGAAGACGGTAAATCTCTAGCGCTTAATTTAGAAAAGATAGACTGCAGCGCTATCTCTGCGGTATGATGTAGTACTAATATGATAAAATCAAAGACGACGAATGAAACACTGAGAAATTTTTCCAAAGACGAAAACTCTCTGTAACTACTCTGGACTGTTTTGCTCACACATTGAATTAACAACCTCTATCCCCTGGAACCATGCTTTTCCACCACCAATACATTTTTATGTTCATATCCTTTCAATATGAATATGAAATACAATTTTTATTCCCTTGACTTTTTTTACGTCGTGTTTTGAAATAACGCGGTTTTTTTACGTCGTTTTTTGATATAACGTGGTTTTTTTTACGTCCTTTTTTTCAATAACGCGGTTCTTTTACGCAGTTTTCTTTACGCGGTACTTCAGTGTACTTTGTTTTTGTCTAAGCAGCGCAATATATTAACAGGTTGTATGTATTGCTGCATCAGTTGGATAGATTATTTCTTGAACTCAAAACCACACAGTTATTTTTTTCCAAGCATTTTTAGAGAGAGAGAGAGAGAGAGAAAGAGAGAGAGAGAGAGAGAGAGAGAGAGAGAGAGAGAGAGAGAGAGAGAGAACTACACCGTCCTCAACCAGCGGTTGCACACACTGAACACATAACATTATACAGCGGACACCACAACGCCCGGTGGACCAGTAGAGTACGGACATTTTTAAATTCCACCGGCTCCCACTGGTACAGGAATCGAACCCTCACTTTGTGACAATCAGCCTGAACGACGGATGGATTATCTTCTCTACGCTTACCCAAAGTATTTTACAAGACCCATCTAATTTTGGCAACAAGATTCAACAACTCTAGATTGTTCTGGAATAAAAAATAAACAAAAAGAATTTTAAACCACACTGGAAATTAAATTTCGTTTTTATTACGAAATCGAAGGTAGGGCTAACAAATCTATTCGTTGTATTCGTTGTAAATTGAGTTGTCCTTTTTCAAGAATCCACCACGTACTCAATGCCACACGAGTAACTGCCAAAAGCACGAAGCATTTATTGACACAGAAATGGATTGTACGAAAACAATATAAACTGCTGTGAAGCTCGGAAGCAGGGGTCTTCGGTAAACCATGGATGGGCCTGGGCTTGTGCGAGCCATAGAAAAGAAGCACGATACGCTGCCTAAAGTGCTGGTAGTTGCAGAACAGCTGAATGCAAGGACCTAAAACATAGCCTGTTGCAGCTTCGTAGGTCCATTCAGGCGGCATGTCGCGAAAGGGATGAACTTATACTTTCTGGAACAGTCTATAAATGATTCCGGATTCTAACTGAACAGAACTTTATAATAAAATCAATGAGAAGCCCCTCCTCGCACTCCCTAGCTATGCCCTTATTATTTATCTTTTAAATGATGAGTATGACCGTGATTTAAGTTTCATTGTTTCACTATTTTTCATTATCCTTCAATTAAAATACAATAAAATATCTTATCTATAAATCGAACAAGACGCTTTTGTACGCTGTTGGACACACAACGGTTAAATATTTCACTCAAAAAAGAATGCAACAGACAAAAATGATCACCAGCGATTTTTATTTTAAGTTGGATATATTTTAAACTCTCAGAGAATAAGTAATCACATACTCAGGAATAAATAACATAATATGCCATGTTCTTGCAAAGTTGGTTTATTCAACCTCATCTCCTAGGCAAAATGCTCACACTTTGGGCTTAACGCTACCCATCAAATCGTGTGCAACACTTACACTCAAAAAAATCGTCACGTTATTTCCACGTGAAATTTCACGTAACTTTCACCTGAACATGTAACCGAATCTTCTTCAGTAGAATCAGGTGAACATTATGTGCCAGTGAATTGTACGTGAAAAATCACGTAACAATCATATGATTCTCACGTAGAATGTGGATTTACGTGGAAATCACGTAGCTCTTACGTGAATTCTATTAGGTGCGCAACTAAGTTCCCGCTATTTAGCAATAGATGGCGCCAGTAGTAAGTGCTGGTCGAATGTTGTACATCTCAAGCGTCATAAACCAAGCTCAGACAAATGGTAAACTAACCGCTTTGCCAAATCAGTGATTTTGGTTTAGTGTTATATATTTTGGTTGTTTGAAGATGTCTGATTTCGTGCCAAATAATCGTCATTTGCGGGAAGTGTTGATTTTCTTCTTTCATTCGAAGAAAACGGCGGCTGAAGCACTTCTAGAGCTCCAAAAAGTTTACGGTGATGCTGCTCTGAGTGAAACAAAGTGTCGTGATTGGTTTCGTCGCTTCAAAAACGGTGATTTCAGTGTTGATGATCGTCCGCGTGAAGGAAGGCCAAAAAACTTCGAAGACTCTGCATTATAGGTGTTCGCGACAAACCCAACCCAGCTACGCCTCTGCTACTGATGCTGCACAATTGTGACCCAGTTATCGATGCAGCTGCCATATGATCACCACACTAGCGAAGGCCCGAAGCACAACAATAGGCACAAATGAGAGCAAAGTGGTGGCAACTGTGGTGGTACCTCAACAGAAGTAAGATTGATTGTACGGGTATCTTTCAAATCGCCGATGGTAGTGGACAGTACGGAGAGTCGACGGCAGTTCTCGTGCTCATGGAACGACGGAGAAAACATCGCATGAGTGCGATTGCGGTCAGCTGATGACGACGGAGCTTCAGATGTGGTTTTAGTATTAAATGAGATATTCAACCGGTGGGTGAGCCGGAGTGCGCGCGATCCAATTTGTGTTTAAACCATTATGTGTTAGAATTAGGAAATATATGTTTTACAATTAGAAATTAGAAGTGTTAGCATTAGGAAATAAACGTGTTAGAGTCCGGAAATAAATGTTGTAATTAGTGTTGCAATAAAGTGAATTGTGTTGTATAAACTGTATACTTGTGAGTTAACGTTTTTGAATTTACACCGGCGAGTGTTGGAGAACCCCGCATCGAAGGAACGGATGTAATTGGGTTCCTCAACAATAGGCACTGCTCGATCCGTGTCAAACGCAAGAAGAGTTTGGTTCAGGATTAGGAGTTTCCCGCCAAGCCGTTTCTAAGCGATTGCATGCGTTGGGAATGATTCAAAAGCAAGGAACTTGGGTTCCTTACGATTTGAAGCCAAGAGATGTTGAGCGTCGTTTTTTCGTCTGTGAACAACTGCTCCAGCGGCAAAAAAGGAAGAGTTTTCTACATCGCATTGTGACGGGTGATAAATGGATTCATTACAGTAACCCAAAATGCAAACATTCATGGGGACTGCCCGGGCATGCTTCAACATCGTCGCCTAGGCCGAAATTTCACGCTGCGAAGGTTATGCTGTGTATTTGGTGGGACCAAGTTGGTGTTATTTATTATGAGCTGTTGAAACCAAACGAAACCATTACCGAGGAACGGTATCGACCTCAATTGATGCGATTGAGCCGAGCACTGCACGAAAAACGGCCACAATACGAGCACGGACACGAAAAAGTGATTCTTCAGCATGGCAACGCTCGACCTCACGTTGCGAAACCCGTGAAAACCTACTTGGAAATGCTCAAATGGGAAGTCCTACCCCACCCGCCATATTCTCCTGATATTGCACCGTCCGATTATTACTTGTTCCGTTCGATGGCACATGGTCGCACTGGTCAGCAATTCCACTCATATGATGACATCTCAAAATGGCTTAATTCTTGGATAGCATCAGAAGACGAACAGTTCTATCGAAATGGTATTCACGTTCTACCAGAAAGATGGGAAAAAGTCGTAGCTAGTGATGGGCAATACTTTGAATAATTCGTTTGTAACCTTTGTTTTCAAAATAAAGTTCCTTTTTCACCAAAAAACAGCGAGAACTTAGTTGCGCACCTAATACGTGTTTATTACTGGTTTTGGCAGTGGACGAAAATTACGTGCGTTTCACGTGGATGTGACGTGTCGTGAGTGTACGCCATCTTTTTTACACACTTTCATGCATTTTTTCTTCAAATTCTTGTCGTTTTTAGAGATTTTTGCTGTTTTCCGTTCCATGCCCTTCATAATCGCTCAGATTGTTTCAACTGGGCAAGGTTCTGAAGAGTTTACCGGATTTATCTCCTTCGGCACAAAAACAACATCGTGGGCTTCATACTACTTGATCACCGGTTTCACGTTATGACATGATGCCAGATCCGGCCAAAACAGAGTGTTACCTTCGTGGGCCGGAGGAAGGGTAGCAGGCGCTTCTGAAGGCATTCTTCTTTATATATTTGGCCGTTCACGGTGCCAGTCGTTAGGAACGGCATGCTGAATTTGCTACACACACACAGATCGCCTGCCGCATCAAGTATTTCTTGGAAAATTTGTACTTCTCCGAGACATTCAGACGAGGCTTGCCGACGAAAAACTCCAAGCCAAGGATCTGATTGGTGTCCGCATTTATGTACGTCTCGTCATCCATAAGATGCACTTCGGCTGGCACAACTACTCGCGGTACAGTTTCCTGGCGTGGGATTTGGCCACCGTATTCTGTTCTGTTAGACACCTTCCTTACAAGCTTGAAGTCCGGCTCACTTCATTGTCTGTTGGACGAACAGACGGAAGAATTTATCTTCTTGGCCACGTTCTGAATTGAATGGTTCGGATTGTGCTTGAAGTAATCCTCACCTTCCTTGCGTTTACGGGCTCGATCGTCTTTTCTTCCGCTGTCAGCTTGTCGCTAGGTTGTCTTGGTCTCTGAACTGTTTAACCACACGGGCCACGGTCGAATAGTCAGCTTGACTGACTTGAATTTTTTTGTCGAAGCACTTTCTGCCACAAAGCCATCTTGATAATCACTTGTCAGGTTGTGACAAAATTGGCAAATCTGGAACAACAATAAAAAAGGGCCTATCAACATTTGTAAACAAACACTTCTGAGCCTATTTCCTCGCAAAGCGTAGGCCACCCACGCAAACCAATACCATCATCATGTAGGGGAAAGTTTCCCCTACACGATGATTCTGTAGGTTTGCGTGTGTAGCCAGCGGCTTGCGAGAAAACGGGCTCAGAAGTGTTTGTTTACAAATGTTGATGGGCCCTTTTCTAATGTTGATCCAGAAATGTAAACATTACACTCTAACTAATATTACTCAAAATTTCATCAATTTTTATCCATGTAATGATAAGTTGTACACAAAAGAAAGTGTTACAGTTTTTTCAAGAACAATCTTTAATGATACTTCTAAGACGAAAAATAACCCAACTACATGTGGCGAGACTCAATACTTAAGCGAGTTAACGTAAGAAAAATAAGATTCAGTCGTTAGCCATTTGCACAAGCGAACCCAATATTGCACATCGAAAGTAAAAAGTATCCCCCTATTTTGTTTATAATTGCATTCAAGTAGCGTATAAAAATAATAGGTATCACTTCCATCGTGCGCGCACATCACAGGGTGGAGGAACAGCGAAGTGACGGCACGTGAAAACTGTTTACGCTTGTCGTGCTTTGTCGCGCTTGCTGACTGCCTGCCACTTCCGTCCACAGAACCAAGCCTTGACGTGGCGGTTGACGTTTACGGTATGCCTCGAAGTAACACACCCAACTCCAGTGCTCTCTCGCTCCCGTGGCTGACTGAATGTTTCCAATGGGGGGTTTCTCTTTGGAAAAAGTTTAGTCGACACACTCAAGGCTCGAAAATGCTGCCTACTAGAGGTAATAGAGGTGGGGAGGTGTAAGAACAATAAAACACTAAGACAATTGGCAGGGCTGTGCCACGGTAAACAATGAAAAAGTTGGGCACTTTTCCGCACAATTAACACCGCAAAAGTTAAACAGAAGGAGGTGTTCTTTGGGGAAAGGGGTGATGTTTTCATTTCGATTTAGTTCTATTTTTCTTTATCGCTAAGCTCAGACTCGATGAGAAGCGATTGTGTTTCTATTTGAAAAATGTTGTTTACAATGAAATGTAGAAGAGGAAGAATCTATGGTTCATAAAAAAACATATTCATATTCAAATAACGAGAAAAGTAAAGTGCCGCTAATTTCAATTTATCCATTCCCGGAGGCCTTCAACCATAGCATTTTCATCCCTTCAGAAGGCAAAGAATTATTCGTTGGTGGAAGAGGAAATCCTGAAAAGTGATAACTAAGGTCTAATTAGGGCATTGTGTACCTAAGAGAAGAGGTTTCCCAAATTTCAACAGCGTGAAAAAATGAGCGAGTGTTGCTAATTATTATCGTACCCTCTGGAGTGGTTGATATGGTTCGGTGGTTTACGGCGCAACGGTAGAATTGCCTGGCCGTGTCTTCCATGAGGAACGAGTATCAGGTCGACCAGAATGAGATAGGTCCTAATCCAATTTATGAGATCATAATTTTACCTGCACGATGAAGAACCAAGGATGAAGCGACGCAGTGGATGATGATTTTGAATGAGGAGTGGAAATTAAGATGTCGGATGCAAGAAGCGAATGTTATGTAAACTTGGAGGATAATTGTGTTGGTTTTGGTACCGTAGAATCGGGTGCAGATTATTAATAAGTGAAAATTCTCACGTTCTTCTGCACGGCAATGATAGTTAATGTATAATACTGTAGACTTTGTCATTTTTTGTTTGCAAAGTTTACGCCAACTGAACATGTTTCAATGTGTAAATGCTTTTAACAAAAAAAGAAAATTTCAGGATTTCGATAGGTTGACACTCTTTTTTTAATGACTGCAAAAAAGTATCATCTGCCGCACCCTAGATCTGTGCGCCGCCGATGCCGATGGTTTTATAGCGCCGCCGCCGCCACTATTTTCGACCGGCGCGCCGCTGCATTTTTTTGCCCGCGCTGCCGGGCAATTTGAGGCGCGCTGATAAAAATTTCCATTGTATAGGCTTCAGTTGAGTTTATTAACCCTTCAGAAACCTGCCTCTATTACTGATGACAAATCAAGCTAAACAATGCATTAGGTCCTAAGTAACATTGAGAGACTCTCTTAGTCGACTTTCTTTTTGCGTTTCTACGGCTGTGTAAAAACGTTTTCAAGTATTTTCAACACACAGTATGGTAATATGAAGTGTAATTTAGGATCCAATACGTCAAAAACATCAGCAAATCGTTCAATAAATTAACTAATAACGAAAGAGAAAGTCGACGAAGAGAATCTCTTGCAATGCTTGAGCTTATGCAGAGGCAGGTTTCGAAGGGTTACTAATGCCATACAATGAAATTTTTATCAGCGCTTGCCCGGCAAATGCACGCGGTGATCGGCCTATCCATCGGCATGGAATGATGACATCTAGACAAAATAGTCAAAAGGTCAAAAGTAACATTTGTAAACAATGACTTCTAGCGTATTTTTCTGGGATCTGCTTGCTCCCACAAACAAAATAGCACCAGAAACAGATATAGGGAGATATAAACTTCCCGTCGGTAGTGGACATAGATGTTACCTGGCATTTCCAGGAAATTTACGTGTTAAGTCATTGTTTACAATTGTTACTTTTGAACTTTTGAAGATTTTGTTTAGAAATGTTCCATCCAGAGGGAGTGCGTGTGAAACAGTTATCAGCTTTATCGTTTCGTTCTAGAAATTTCAGTGTACATTTTCGTGTTTCGACTTTTGGCAATTTCACGAGTGAGTTTGAATTTAAAAATAATGAAATGTTCGCCGTAAATGTCGAGAAAATTTCCATCGCAAGTGTACATATTGATACCATAAATCTAGACAAAATCGTCAAAAGGTCGAGAGTAACAATTGTAAACAATGACTTAAAACGTAAATTTCCTGGAAATGCCAGGTTGCTAACATCTATATTTACTACCGACGGTAAGGTAATAAGTCCCTGTATCTGTTCCTGGTGCTATTTTGTTTGTGGGAGCAAGCAGATCCCAGAAAAATACGCTAGAAGCCATTGTTTACAAATGTTACTTTCGACCTTTTGACTATTTTGTCTAGATATAATGGTAATCGAACCACCTCACTAAAGTACGAATGGACAAATTTCACGACAAAAATCGATAACTCGAAAACCATTAGCTTAAGACAGATAATGTGTTCAGAAGATTTAATTTTAAAAATAAGATCTATATTTTGGTTTAGATGATGACTAGGGTGGTCCTTTTATGTTCATAATAAAAATTTAAACTTGTTATTCTTATGATTTAGAGCATTTTTTGCTTCTACAGAATTGTTGATATTTTAATTAAATGAAACTTTGCAAAAGAAATTTAACTTCTATCTCATCTACGTATCGTTTTATTACAATTTTTCTAACTTTCCTTAGGGTGGGACTTCAAAAAAAGTTTTTTACTGTAATTGTTTTATTTCAATTTGAAATTGAAAACTCAGCAGAGATGACTTTTAGAGTATAAAATGACACACATTTTGAAGATACAAGATAGTTGCTAGTTATTGTATTAAAAAAGTTGTAGGGGTTGAAGTTTAAAAAAATACGTTTTTGCAAGATATCTTATTCTTTTATTTGCAAATATTTGCAAACACAGAGTACGTGAACTGAAAGTACAAACTTCCATCTACAAGATCTATGCAAAATTATTTGTCCCCTTTTGTCCCGTTTAGGAAAAAAACCCGTTTTAAAATTCGTAGTTTTGCATTTTCTCTGCATAATTTTCGATCAGCAGCATCAACAATTATCATCAAAGAGCGTAACAATGCGAGTTTTTTAAGAAAATATTCATATTTTTATATTAATCCATCTCCCCCTCCCCTTGGATATGTGATCTGGACGCGATGGAAGGGCCTACGCCATCAGCATTGAGATGGTAACCAAAGACATATCCTGACGTGGTAGTATCACATCTTGAATATTTTGATTTAATGCCGCGTCACATATCTGGCATTGATGCACTGATTTTACAGAGGTGATCCAACGGACATCCTGTCTGGGAGCCTTGAATGCTGGTGCAGCCTGGTGGGGCTCTTTCCTCAGTAATAATGATGTGGGATTTCTTCTTGGCTGCAACACCTTTCTTAGCGTTCCCTGACATGAAGAGCCGAAGCCACGCTTAATTATAAATCTAGCTAGACAGGTACATATTGATACACAATGTGTTCAAGATTATTGACATATGTAGGGAACCGACTGTTGGATTCACTGAGTAGAAGTTTTAAAACTACGAACGTGGCACCATTCTTTTATTTCTCATTTCAAAGAGTTATAATAAAAATACCACACATTATAACAATGGTATACAAACAATCTTATAACGGCTTCTTTCTCGATAATTTTTCAATAATAGATAGGGACTAGGCGTGATGAAGCTTTACCTTGCCACCGAAAAGTGAATCTAATAGCTGACCAAGATTGTTAGGCTGCACTTGCTGTCAGACTTTGAAGCGATTAAACGACTTAGAGATTAGTATTAGACAAATAAAAAGAAAGCAATGAACAGAGAAGTAAACTTAAACGATTCTACAACAGAACTATAGAATTTAACTGAATAACGCAGAAGACAAGAACGGAATAAGGCAGACAAAGTGATAGATCATCCAAAAGAAGTTAGACGAGGTATACATCGACGAATTTCAGAGCACATAAGAACTAGACATCTATTAACCTATTAACGACTGAAAAAGTTACGAAATGCCCTCTAACATTTCTAGCATAAAAAGACGCAACGTCCTCCCACTTTTTTTTAAAGAAAACTTCTCTCTCATAAGTCCCATCAATAAACCATTAAAATTATGGATAGTTGGGACTACTGAGACATTAGACATGACTAAAACTGGTGGAATTCAAATATCTCGACGATTTTAGATTGGAGAAAACTGCTCAAACAGACTTTCACAGCAAAACTGACAAAAAACTGACAAACTAAATAACAAAAAGACGAAACGACATCATACAAAACAGCGGACATGAAATGAGAGAAATAGGAAGCAAACTTGAAAATGTAACACATTTTGAGGCAGTGTCAACAGCGTCTCTATGAACGACATGATCCTTGCACGGCTGGTGAAATGCTTCAAAAGGAGTTAAGTTATATCACTCTAACGCACAAGTAACAGGAACAGCTTAAGAATAGCTTCTTTTTTTTTGGTTCGAGCAAACTTCTTCGGAAAACTTTCATAGCACATAAATGCCACATCTAAACAAGAAAAGACTCCGTTTTGAACTTGTAAACGTAACACTGACTAACGAAATAACAAAAAAACAATTGACGAAAAAGACGAACGGACTCAAAATTTTCAAACGTGGCTCCTTCCGAATCATTTTCAACAGCGTCTTCTTGGACAACATGCTCCGTGTACGGCTGGCAAAATGATTGGAAAGGATTTACGCAACGATATCATCAAAGGCCTGGCGTAGAGGTTTCTACTCTATTCAGAGTACCGCCAGTAAACCTTACAAAAAAAAAAAAAAAAAAAATTATATTAATCCATCTCCGTTAATTTATTAACATTTATATCACATACAAACAGACATAACACATCGAACATTTTGCACTACAAATCATCGTCACTAACACACCTGCGCCATCTGTTGAGCACACTGTGATGGATGCTAAAGCTAAACAGATGGAGGTAGAGTGGTAGGAAACTTCTGCTGGAATGGCGTGACGCATTGAGGACAAATTCAAGACCAACCTCCCCGGTCACACAGTCATCATGCGGGATGTCATTTATGCGAGATATCTTTCTGTCTAGATTTCATTTCCAGGTTGCTTTTCAAGAACGAATGTGGTGTAAAGATATAGAGTAAAAAAAAGATCTGATTTTATTCGTATCCTCGCGTCGGTGATTCGAGTAGAAAAAGTTCGCGATGTTTCATTCTCTCATCCCAGAAAGTTCACTCAAGAAACGTTGGCGTGTGAAACTAGCAACGGGAAGTTCGCAAGTGAAAAGGTAGCACACGATAAACTGATATTTTTGTGAGAATTCCAACACTGCACGAGAGACACCTAGCAGATTTATTTTCAACTTAATTTGTTACTTACATAATTTCTCTAATGACAGATAGAGTGAGCTCTTTTTGTGATGTTTTTCATTGTGAATTTTATCGATATTGTAGTTCGAGAGAAGGGATGGCCTTATTTTCGTGACCACCACTGTATGTCTAGTCGAAGCAAAACAAAAACTCAAAACTTCAATTGTCCTGAAATTTAAAATAGTTGAGGTAGCCTACCCCCTCGGGAATCTTGTCCAAGCATTTTGTTCTCATGTAATTTCAAAGGGCTCAGATTGACGGAATTTTGAAACGGAAAATAAAAAAATCGACCACATTTAAAATGCAATGGGATTAAAATCCAGCGAAAACATATTCCGAAGTATGAGGCTACCAATAATTGAGAAGTAAACTAAATATTGTAGTAAATACTGACGAATGAAACACAACTATCTAGCTATGCTTAGGTAATGTTTTAACTATGGTTGGGCAAAGGTTACCTTCAAACTTTTATAGTTTCTTCATATTTAAGGAATCGGTAAATTTTTTTAATGATTTTTCATAATTTTGTCAAAAATAAAAGAAAATGCAATGTGCCGTCCAGACTACGAGCTATATCACTCGATATAGATTGGCTTCATATCAATGTTCGTAAATCTAGTTTTCACTGGAAATAATGCATCTGACGGCTCATATCAAGATTCACTATATCAAGTGATATAGCTCGTAATCTAATGCCTTGTTCAGACTACAGAGTTATAACATGTTATAACGGTTGTCAAATAATTCCAACAAGAAATTCGTCATCAAGATAGGCTTATAACATATTATAACTCTGTAGTCTGAACAAGGCATAAAACAAATTGAGTTTAATTTCATAACTTGATAGCATTTTGTTAGGCGTGAGAAAGTTGAAAAACCATCTTTAACGATCAGTGTAAATTAACAATGATTGGACATGCCAGATTTTTGCATTGAATAGTCAAGACTGTATAAATAAGGATTGCTTATTAAATTTAATATCTCGACAAAGATTTTTCATTAGGGCCTAACTGACCACGTAAACGATGTCTTCTTCCGTAAAATTCTCATCTCACAAAGGTTACCCATGTAAGCCTTCAATTCTATTGGATAGGTGAACTCTTTTTCTTCGACATGACCTTCAAGTTTTTAATGACAAGAAACTCGCGGAAAAAAATCATTGTTTACGTTTGTCAGTTAGGTCCTAATGAAAAATCTTTGTCGTTATATCGACACTAATATCACCGAAAGACAAAATGGACAAAACATTTGCCGAAAAACTTGGCTAACCACTGAATTAATCGGTAAATCAGTGCATAGTGGATTCTGTTTTAATAGTAACGTTGTGAAAAGATTGATAATTCAGTATGTTTCACTGCTCTTAGTTTTAACTTTTTTATATTTGACTAGCTAAACCCGGTGCGAGCCTTGCAACGCATGCAACTAAATGAATGAAAAATTAATAGAACTGGCGCGTTTATGGTTTTTGTTCTGAATGAATCTGGTTAATATATTTTTGTTTGCTTGTGTGTGTTATTTATGCAAAAAAAGGTTTGTGCTTCTAATTTAACCACTTGGACTGGTAGTTTCTACCGGTTTTGCTTTTTGCTTAGAAGCATTTTGAAGACAAGCGAAGCCATATCCCATCAGTTTGTACGTATTTTTCTATTGCATAACCTAAGATTAACTTCTTGTGCATAATGTAGCTCTGAGAGTAACTCAACCAATTCTTGACTTAAAAGGGGTTCAAACTTCTATCAGAATATGCGTCTTACCCGAGAAATACATATCATGTGTTTTAGTTGCATGGCTAATACTCATGTTTGGTTCAAATGTCTGTTTCATTGGTTTGAGAGCCCTCCTTCACCCAGAGGGAAGCCGTCCCGAACCACCAAATAAAAAATCCTGCCCAAAAACCCCCACATGCTAAAGTTGGTTCCATTTGAAGAACTCCAATTCCAAGTAGTCGAGCTTTGCAGAAATTTGTGTTTCATTAGTATGGAAGTCTTCCCCTTCCAGGTGGGGAAGGAGCTTCGAATTATCAAAAGAACCTTCTCCAGCCTCAACAACCCCTACATATAAGTTTTTTATAACAGTGTTCGAACCATCATAAGAATCTTTCCCGACTCCAAAAATCCCTGCATTAAGGTTTTTAGGTTTTAAGATATTAAGAGTTTTTGATTTTTGTATTTTTAAAATTTTAGATTATAACTTTGAAAAATTTTGGATTTTCAGATTTTTAGGTGTCTGAAGAATTTAAGATTTTGAGAATTTTAGATATTTAGATTTTTAGATATTCAGATATTTAGATTGTGAGATTTTAAGATTTTAAGAATAAGAGATATTAAGATTTTGAGATTTATATATTTTTGAGGTTTTTAGATATTTAGATTTTTAGATATTTAGATAGTAGGATTTTAAGGTTTTAGATTTTAAGATTTTTATATTTTTAGATCTTTAGATATAAAGATTTATGGATTTAAAGATTTATAGATTTTCAGATTTATAGATTCTTAGATTTTTAGATTTTTACATTTTTAAATTGTTAGATTTTTAGATTTTAAGATCAACAAATTTTAAGATATTTAGATGTTAAGATTCTTAGATTTTCAGATTTCAAGATCTTAAGATTTTTGGATTTTTTAATTTTTAAATTTTCAGATTTTCATATATTTAGATTAATAGATTTTTAAATTTTTAGAGTTTTTAGATTTCTCGGTTTTTTAGATTTTTATATTTTTAGATTTAGATTTTTACATTTTGAAAATTTTAGATTTTTATATTCTTAGATTTTAAGATTTTTTATATATTTAGATGTTAAGATATTTTTTTTTATAATCATTTATTTGTTCAGGCTCAATCGAATTAACTTTACAGAGCCAAATTTTCATATTTTTATACATCATTTATCTTAAAACTAAAGTTAGGAGGAAAGAGCCGATTACTCGCGGCCGTCTTGAGGTCAATAGGAATTACAAATTACGGATGGGAAAGAGGGTGGGAATTTAAAGTATGGTTTACATAACACATTAAATTTAAATTCTTATAACTATACAATTTATGGTTTTCTTCTGACTTGAACATTTTTTGAAAAAGAAAAAAAAACACACACACAGATAAAAAAAACTTATACTAAACATTCAGGTTAAACTAACTACAATCTAAGGCTAATGTTAGTCAAAAACACATAAATGAGTTTCATGTACTCCAAATCACGTACAGCCAAAATATCTCGAATTGGCACATTGGGTTGTCTACCTCGAGCCCGAAGGGAATCATAAAGCTCAGATCTGACTCCACAATGTTCAGCACAAGACCAAATAACGTGATCTGCGTCCTGATAGCCTTGTCCACACTCACAGAGATTGCTGTCCCTCAGCCCAACCCGATGTTTAGATATTTATATTTTTAGATATTTAGATATTTTGATATTTTGATTTTTATATTTTTAGATATTTAGATTCCTAGATTTTTAGATTTTAAATTTTAAGATTTTATGATATTTTGATTTTAAGATCTTAAGATTCTAAGATTTTTAAATTTTAAAATTTTTAGATATTTAGATTTTTAGATATTTAGATTTTAAAATATTTAGGTTTTTAGATATATAGATTTTTAGATATTAAGATTTTTAGATATTTAGATTTTTAGATATTTAGATTTTTAGAATTTGAGATTTTTAGATTTGTAGATTTTTGGATTTTCAGATTCTTAAATCTTTATAGAATTTAAGATTTTAAGAATTTAAGATTTTGAGTAGATATTAAGCTCTAAAGATTTTAAGATTCCTAGATTTTTAAATTATAAATTTTACGATTTTTAGATTTTAAAATTTTTTGACTAAGATTTTTAGATTTTTAGATTTTTATATAATTTGATATTTTAGAATTTTAGATTTTTGAATTTTAAGATTTTTGTATAGTCTTGGATTTTTAGATTTTCAGAGTGTAGGATTTTAAGATTATAAGATTTTTAAATTTTTAGATTTCTATATTGATAGATTTTTAGATTTTTAGATTTTTAGATTTTTAGATTTTTGATTTTTAGACTTTTAGATTTTTAGATTTTTAGTTTTTTACTTTTTAATATATTTAGATTTTTAGATTTTTAGATATTTCTAAATTTTAAGATTTTTAGATTTTCAGATATACAGATTTTTAGATTTTAAGATTTTTAGGTTTTTAGATTTTTAAATTTTTAGATTTAAGATATTAAAAACTAAACTCTTAGCTTCAGGACAAAGAACCCCTACTGAGCCCTTGCCAGCCAGCCAGTTCAGCGCAAGGGTGTCCCACTTAGAGCCTGTGCATAAACCACGTTGACTAATTTTTGACAATCTAAACCCCCCCACCTAGACTTTTTTCCATACAATTTTTTGAACTTTTGTATGGAGCGTAGGCTTTGGGCTTTCCCCCAGAAAAGTCGACGTGGCTTATGAATAGCCCCTTACATATCAATACGAAGAACAATTAAGGACAGGCAAATTTTACCGACAGGCCGAATTTTAGATCCATAGACCCACATTAGAGCACTTTCCCATATTTGCATAAAACTGACAATTTTATTCTATTTGGTAATTACTTATATTTACGCTTCTGAAACTGGTTAAGTTTATTAATAAAGACATAAGCCGAACTTGTGATGGACAAATTCTATAATGTTAAGTCCACGTCAATTCATCGACCTGAGTCATATAACACTATGGATATCCGGGCTTTCTATCAAAATATAAGACTTGGAGTGATCCTTTAGTATTAACATTGCATGTGAAAGCCAAACAGTTAAAAGGGATAAGCATAAGGAAATGTTAAGGAGTAAATTTATGCCGGAATAGATCGGCGCACAGGTCTACCCCACCCTAGATGGTATGAAGCATAATTGCAACGATTTCATAAACGAAATAACTCACTTACTACTGCTCGTCAAGCAATTCTTCTTCCAATTCAAATGCAAAACTCGCATCCCAACCATTCGAACCACCCAACCCATCGAAATCCACCCCAAAACACCAACAACACACCGAAAGCAACCCAACAGCCAGCCCTCATAGTGTGGCAGCACATTTTTCGGCCGTAAAATGTTGGGCACAGTTGTGGGCTTAAAGATGTTGTACTTTATAGTCCTTCGTCCCCTTCGGTAGGCATCGCTTTTTTCCCCGAACCAAAAACCGAACTTTCGGCCGGGAAAAAATCATACCGCACCATGAGTGAGGACATCGGGAAAAGATTTTCCAGTCGTGTAGTTTGGGTAGAGCAGGGTTTCGTACGACGTCACACCCCTTCTATTGCGTGCCATCCCCCCGAAAGACACACAACTGTATTACCACCGACCCTTCTGAGTGATGTTCATGTGCGTCGGTCGGTTTCCAGCAAGCGGCAAATGAAAACATAAATTTTCACTCACCAATCGAAGTCTATAATGCTCTGCTGCTGCTCGGTGTGTGAAATCAATTCGGTGCTACCGAAGGTCGTTCTATCTCTTTTCTTTTGTGCGTCTTTTTTTTTTATTCCGGCTAATTCGATATCAGATGAAACATATTGCAGCAATAGGTGTTCCCCTCCAGCACCCTTCTTTGCTCACCCGATGCCAAGTCTGGCCTCCGAGTTCGAACGTTGCCTCCGAAGGCACACGTAACGGCCAACACATGCCTTTCGCTGTTTGCTGACGTGACGATGGGTTGCGAAGGGTTCTAATCCGAAGAAAATAGGATATGCTATTAAAGTTACACACTTTTGCTACTGATTTGAAACATGATAGGGGTGACAGTTAGAAAAAGAGTAACAGTCTAAATCCTCGATCCCCGGGTGAAGGACGATGGTTTGAAGAGCACATTTCTGAAGGCCATGTCAAATATTCAGGGCAGGAGGTGGGCACGGAAGGGTGAGGCAATTTGATGAACGGAATCTTTTGTGAAATTCAGTAAGGGCCTTATTAGGTTATTGGAAGTTCAAATATTTGTAGTAATTAGGAATTTTCATTGATTACTATTTATTGTATAAAATCGGAATATGCGAATCTCATTTCTTATCCAATGAAAAAACACAAATAAACCATCCGATACTGACCTAGCGTAGCTCTAAATACTCCTCGAAATTGACGATCAATTAGCACCCCCTCAGAAGGTGGATTATCGTGAAGATGCGCCAAAAACGAATGTTTTCATTAACACCGAAAGTAATTAAAAAGTGTCTTCCCCCAGAGGAATGACTCAAGTGGGAGTATCCTTCAAGAGCGAAGCCGGCAAAGTTCCCCCTTTGATTGGTAGGCTGCTGGCACGAGTGGCGGAATTAGCATCGAAGTCGAAAAGTCAAATCAACTGGGGGCGGTTGGAGTATTTTTTTTCGCGTTCGCAGGTTCTCACTTCCATGCAAGAGGAAGCACAGTGCGTCATTTAATCTCTTTAATTAAGGCATAAATTTCGCTTCCTTGGGAGCTATTAAAATTTATAATAATTAAAATGATCAAAGAATGCGGAAGTTGCCTAGTTGGAAGAATGAGAGAGTGGTTATTCCTGTGGGTAGGTAAATGACTGCCAGCTTCACGATTTATTGCTTCTAAACTTTTTTATTTGAGTTGGTCCTTTTAAGTCCTAGACTATTGATTGGGAGTAAGATTTGAGCTCGTAAACTCAGTCTGAGTGATACGGATGCAAATTTTTATAACGGGATAGCAAATTCTTGCATGCCCTTGGATTCGCATCCATCATGTAAAGCAATCACGGTTGTAAACGAGCCATAAAGGGCGATACGGTCAAAATTTGGTCAATATCAACTTGACGTATTTCTTTCAATTTTGCATTTAAAAAACCTGAACACCCCTCATTTTGAAGGTGTGTGTGTGTAGAATGTTGCTCCTATTTTGATTTTGGAATTCACTCTTCAGTTGTCAAAATGCCGTCCAAGCAAGAAGAGCAGCGTATCAAAGTTTTGCTCGCGCATCGCGAAAATCCGAGGTACTCGCACGCAAAGTTGGCAAAATCGCTAAAAGTTGCCAAATCAACCGTTACAAATGTAATTAAAGTGTTTGGGGAACGTTTGTCGACAGCCAGGAAGTCTGGATCGGGGGGAAATCGAAAACCGGAAGCCGCTGAGACGACAAAGAGAGTTGCCGGTAGTTTCAAGCGAAACCCTAACCTATCTCTCCGAGATGCCGCAAATAAGCTGGGTGTATCGTCTACAACCGTGCATCGAGCCAAAAAACGAGCCGGACTATCGACTTACAAGAAGGTAGTGACTCCAAATCGCGATGATAAACAAAATACGACGGCCAAAGCGCGATCCCGGAGGCTGTACACGACGATGCTGACGAAGTTTGACTGCGTGGTAATGGACGACGAAACCTACGTCAAAGCCCACTACAAGCAGCTTCCGGGACAGGAGTTTTATACGGCAAAAGGAAGGGAAAGGTAGCAGATATTTTCAAGCACACGAAACTGTCAAAGTTCGCAAAGAAATATCTGGTTTGGCAAGCCATCTGTACCTGTGGCTTGAAAAGCAGCATTTTCATAGCTTCCGGGACTGTCAACCAAGAAATTTACGTGAAAGAGTGTATTGAATAAACGTCTGCTGCCTTTCCTGAAGAAACACGGTTGTTCCGTACTGTTTTGGCCGAATTTGGCATCTTGCCATTACGGTAAAAAGGCCATGGAGTGGTACGCCGCCAACAACGTGCAGGTGGTTCCCAAGGACAAGAACCCTCCCAACACGCCAGAGCTCCGCCCAATTGAGAAATACTGGGCTATTGTCAAGCGGAACCTAAAGAAGACCAAAAAAACTGCTAAGGACGAGCAGCAGTTCAAGGCAAACTGGCTTTCTGCGGCGAAGAAGGTGGACAAGGTGGCTGTACAAAATCTGATGGCAGGGGTCAAGCGTAAGGCCCGGCAATTCGGATTTGGAAAAGTGGAACTGAATAAGAAATTTAATTTGATTTTTTAAATAAACGATTTCACCGATTTACACGCGTTTTCCCTTGACCAAATTTTGACCGTATCACCCTTTATATTCGACGTCATTAATGGGCTCATCGACTGCCCTGCGCTTCTTGAGCAGGTACCGCTGAACGTTCCTCCACGATGCTTTCGGAACTCCAACTTGCTTGCTGTTCCGTATTACCGAACCAATTGCGGTTACAACAACCCTCTTGACGCTTGTATTCGGTCATTCAATGACATTTCTGACGAGTTTGATTTCAACATGTCCAGGTGTATTTTCAAAACCGAATTATACGAATTGTTTAGTTATATAAGTTATGTTAGAATAAGTACAGTCTGTACGATCTTGTTGTTGAAGACGGTGAAAATAAATAAATAAATAACTCTGGGCACTAGCAAAACCTTGAGGTAGTTTAACTTCAACTACCAGGTCCCAGGGCTGGTCTGGTTCTTTACCATTTTAGAAAGAAACACACTAGTGTTACCAGATGCAGCCCAAAAGTGCTTCTGAAGTTTTTCCCATAGTTCTTATCGATAAACATCATAATTTGTAGATGATGATCAAAGGGTGAGTAAAGTTTTGCAAATAGTTGAAATGTTGCATTTGATTATATGAACTCTGTTTAAATAGCTGAAATAGTTTAATATCAGCACACTTTTGGGAAGCATTCTTATATAGGGTAACTGTTCCATTATTCTGATACTGATCGCAAATGTGGGTTTGATGTATGAATCAAAAGATTCCTTCTGGTGTTGAGTTCGTTTAGTTGAAACAACAAATAAAGATAAACAAAATTAACAAGAGATAAAAAGAAATAACGTCAAACCTATCGTGGCGCTAACATCGACTCCGACCACTACCATGTGATGGTCAAACTGCGCCCAAAACTTTCCGTCATCAACAATGTACGGCATGTCAAGGCAGCATGGCCAGACGAGGGCGAGCTCGATGTGGCCCCTCTAGAGGACTGCTGGAGTACAGTAAAAGCAGCCATCAACGATGCAGCCGAGAGTACCATCGGGCACGTGGAACGAAGTCGACGGAACGAATGGTACGACGAGGAGTGCAGAGTGATTCTAGAGGAGAAGAATGCAGTGCGGGCGGTAATGCCGCAGCAAGGAACCCGGCAGAACGTGGAACGTTATAAGCAGAAGCGGAAACAGCAGATCCGCGTCTTTCGGGAGAAAAAACGCCCCCTGGAAGAAGTGGAGTGCGAGGAAATGGAACTGCTGGGCCGTTCCCAAGAAACACGGAAGTTCTATCAGAAGCTCAACGCATCCCGTAACGGCTTCGTGCCGCGAGCCGAAATCTGCAGGAATAAATAAATAAATAAATAAATTCGATGAGCACCTGAATGGCGTGGCGAATGTAAGCATGGGAGACCAAGGGAACGGAGGAAACGACTACGTCAAAGCAGCAGAAGAAGGAAATGATCCAACTTCCACTCTGAGGGAAGTTAAGGATGCCATCCACCAGCTCAAAACCAACAAAGCAGCTAAACAGTAAAGATGGTATCGCAGCTGAACTCATCAAGATGGGCCCAGAAACGTTGGCCACCTGTTTGCAACGGATGATAGCCAGGATCTGGGAAACCGAACAGCTACCGGAAGAGTGGAAGGAAGGGGTTATTTATTATTATCACCGTCTTCGATAAAAACTATCGTACAGACTGAACTACTTAATACTAGTTTTCAATAACTTAAAGTCTAAACAATTCTACTTATTCGGTTTTTAAAAACATTTTTGGATATATCGAAGTCGAATTCGTCACATACTGAATTAAAAGTGCGAAGGCACGAATCTAATGGATTATTATATCCGTAGTTAGTGCGGTGATAAGGAACAGCAAGCATCGGATAATTTCGAAGTCGACGAGGAGGAACGTTCAGTGAAATCTGCTCAAGCAGCGCAGGGCAGTCAATAACGCCGATTAGGATGTCAAAAACCAGCAGACGCTGCATTTAATACGCCTGACAGTCAGTAGTTCCAAATTTATTAGTTTGCAACGGCCCGAGTACGGGAGGAGATTGTCCGGGTCATTCCAAGGAAGTGAACGAAGTGCGAAACGAACGAACTTCTTCTGTACGCGTTCAATGGAAACGATGGGTGCCACATAATAAGGAGACCAAACGGGGGCCGCATACTCGAGGATGCTCCGTACCAAACTGCAATATAGTGATTTTAAAGCGTAGATGTCGTTGAACTCAGAGGCGTGCCGGCGGATTAGCCCTAACACTGAGAAGGCTTTAGCAGTCGTGATTCCCACATGCTGATTGAACTGTAGCTTAGCATCGATGGTAACTCCCAGGTCGCAGATTGAAGCCACACGATCCAGATGCGCTGACCCCGTGCTGTACTGGTGATGAGCGGGATTGTTGGAGCGAGTGAAGGATATAACTTTGCATTTATCGTTATTAACACGCATGCCATTGTCGCTACACCAGATTAACAATGTGTTAATATCCTCTTGTAAGGCAAAACAGTCGCGTGGAGAACATATTACACGAAAAAATTTGAGATCATCGGCGAACGATAATTTGAACGACGAGAGGCACAAGCACAAATCGTTAACGAAGATGTTAAATAACAGCGGGCCCAATACGCTGCCTTAGGGTACTCTGACGTTATGTTGAGTTGACGAGATCTTGATGAATTGACCACTACGTGCGCTGTGCGGCCAGAAAGATATGTAAAAAGCCACTTCGTTAGCCAGTCAGGAAAGCCGATGCGTTTGAATTTGTCAATTATCAAAATATGAGGAACTGTGTCGAATGCTCTAGCAAAATCGACATACACCGCGTCCACTTGTCTTCCCAATTCAATTTCTCGTGACAGTGAGGTAACGTAGCACATCAAGTTTGTTGTTGTTGAGCGATGTTTCATGAAGCCGTGTTGATTTTCAGAAATTAATGGCGCGGCTACTGTGTAGAGAACATTGTGCATCAGCTTTTCGAAAACTTTACTTAAACAACACAGAATGGAAACACCACGATAGTTTGTGACTCGGTTGACGTTTCCTGACTTATGGATGGGGACGATAGAAGCATTCTTCCAAACGGAAGGAAATGTTTTCTCGCTAAGCGATCGGTTGAATAAAATCGTGACAGGGGCTGCGAGGCTCATAGCACACTTTTTCAGGAGTAGTGGTGGTATGCCGTCTGTTCCGGATCCTTTCTTGGAGTCGAGATTGTAAATGACCTTCAGTACTTCATCAGAGGAGAATTGGATGACGGGAAAGTTAATGTTGTGCGAAGAAATATGCGCGAAGCAATTGTGACGAGGTACAGGACACGACTTACTGAACACATTCTCGAAGAATTCGGCGAAGAGATTAGCGGCTTCTGCGTTAGAGCTAGCATGAGCCTTCTCGTATGTAATGTTGCAAGCGAATACTTGCAGAGGATCTCAGTTTTCTAACGAAACCCCAGAAACGTGTTGGTTCCTGTTTGATGCTTGCTTGAATCTCGGATAAATATTCGTCGTGAGTGGATTGCAAAACAGATTTGAATGTAGTCTCAACTTCTCTTAGAATGGTTTTGTCGGCTTCCAATTTCGAGAGGGAAATAGTGATTGCGTGCCTTCCTGAGTAAAGTTGCGAATATGTCGCAACTCAGCGGTCCACCACGGTTTGTTGAAATTTGAGTTAACCGCACGTCGTTTGCGCGGTACAAAAATGCTGCAAATTTCGAAGAGCTTGTCGTAAAATGCTACAGATGTTTCATCGATCGTTACGGTCCGCGCGAGAAAGCTCCAATCAACCTCTCCAAACGCTATATTCAACTGATCGAAATCACACCTGTTAAAATCGCAGCCAAAACTGTCAACGTCGTCGATTGAAGTCGGAATAGCGTCGCCCACGTCAAATAGCAAAACGAACGGCGCATGATGGTTGTCAATTGGTAAAAGTGGTGCAGGAGGTACAACTAGATCTAGAAGTTCTGGCAGACTTACAAAAACTAGGTCAAGGATTCGACTGTTGATGTTCACGAAGTGATTAACTTGCCGAAGACCGGTAGCGAATAATGCTTCGATGAGAGACTGCTCGTGTTCTGATGAAATGTTCGTAGGGATGTAGCCATTTAACTCTTCGTCCAACTCCCATCGCAAATTTGGGAGGTTGAAGTCACCCAAAGACAAAATGATATCCTTTGCTGACGCACTGCATTTGTATGGTCAGAATACCGGTCAGCGGACGAGTTGGGGGGGATATAAATTGTGATGATGTAGAGGGAGCAGTGATCCAGACTCACCCGAACAGCTACTTGCTCCAATTGTTCGCTATTTGACAGTGGACACGCCTCGCAGCGTAAATGATGCTTCACGGCTATCAGCACACCACCACCTCGTGAGTGATGACTGCTTGCTGCACTGCGATCGCAGCGGAAAAATGTGTAGTCGGGAGAAATCTCTGCGCTTTCGATGTCGTCACGAAGCCAGGTTTCGGTGATAACGAGCAAATCGTAGTCGCAACTAGACAACATCATACGAAGGCGAGCAATTTTGGTGCGCATACCTCGCACATTCTGGTAGTAAACCGATAAGCTGGATCTTGGCCTGGAATCGGAGAGCGATTCATGTCTTGCTGGGCAATTAGCGCAAACGTACTTGCCTGAATTCACGTTTTGGAAGCCCCTTTCCCCACACCCACACGTAGGGCCGGGACGGCTGCTGGTCGGTGGCTGGAGTGGCTCTACTACGGTGGGGGGATTGAGGGCTTCCATAGTGCTGTGTTCGGTGCGTCCCGGTGTTCGGCTCACAAGCTGGGATTGTTGAGATGCGTCGAACAATGAAAAAACGCTGGAAACGGAGGGCGGATCAGGTCTTGAAGGGCAATTAGCGCAAACGTACTTACGTGTATTCACGTTTTGAAAGCCCCTTTCTCCGCACCCACACGTAGGGCCGGGACGGCTGCTGGTCGCTGGCTGGAATGGCTCGACTACGGTGGGGGGATTGAGGGCTTCAGAGTGCTGTGTTCGGTGCGTCCCGGAGTAAAATCTTGCGGTAGAGTCTTGCTTGTAGTTGCATTGTCACTGTTGGAGTAGCTCTGAGTGCTGCTGGTTATGCGCCTGAATTTGAAGTAGACAGTCTCCGAAATTTTTGGGAGCTGTAGTCCTCGAACTGTCGAAACATTATTCCCTCTGGCCATGTCGAGGGATCAAGTGCGATGTTCTTCAAGGCTGGATCGAGACCAACTTTGAACGAGATAAATGACATGTTGCTTGTGTCAGCACCTCTGGCGACCAGTTTTACCACATCGGGATTGTTTTCCAGTCCTAAGTTTGCCTTAACCATTTCCATAATTGCTTCGTTCGTCACATCAGGTTTAATACGCGAAAAATACAGCCAAAACTTATCAATTGGTTTCATGCTGATAGGTACTGAAACTACGTTTGGGTTGAGGTGCTTTGATCCGGATTGACACTCAGAAGATGTGCGTATCCCTGAATCGAATTCTCGGGGCCGTTTATTGGCACGTATTGATTCACTAGCTGTCGGCCAGCGATTGAGTTTTGGGGATTGTAATGACAGTACCGGCTTGGAAGAGATCTTTTTATTTCCGTTTGCAGGCTATTAATAGCATCAGTAAGCGATGTCAGAGGTGATTTTTCATCCGCATGTTTCGTTATGGTGCGGAGATGGGAGTTATCGAACAAATCAGCACAGTTATCACACATCCAGTATAGGTTTTTCCGATGTGACGAGAAATAGCCCAATAGTGCTCGAGACACACCAGAACATGTCATGTGGAACATGGAACCACAGTAACCACGGCAGGCAACATAATCAATGCCAGTAATGGTCAGACTGCATTTAGCGCAATTCTTTTCCATGTCCCTCAACGGTGATCACAACGCCTTGCTGTATACGACACGTAGCACAAGTGGTGAATTAAAACGGTAACGAAACTTTATAGCGATGATAGGCTTAAAAGCTTGGACAAAATGTTGTCGGCTGTTCGAAAGTTACCACTCACTGTCGATGTTCGAAAGTTACTACTCACACAGAACAAAACAAAAATCGAGCGAAGGGAGGTGGTAGGGGAAATGTTTAAGGACCACTTTCACGAAAATTACAACACTAATTCTTAAAAACTAGCTCGTACACAAACAAGACTTCACTCGAAAAGTTGTATGGTAAACATTAATAACACTGAGAACGATGAATTAGTAATTATAGCACGATATGAAACGGAGAAAAAACATAAACAAAATATGCGCTCAGTAAGGTAAACAAGTGCAAGCAAACAGTGATGCCAGAATTATCTGCCACATACAAAAGAAAGGCTATCATTTGGAATGTGAGAACTTCAGAGCGATCACAATTCTAAATGTCGCCTATAAAGTGCTATCCCAGATCATATTCCGTCGTCTGTCACCTAAAACGAATGAGTTCGTGGGAAGCTACCAAGCCGGCTTCATTGACGGCCAATCGACAACGGAGCAGATCTTCGCCGTAAGGCAAATCCTCCAGAAATGCCGTGAATACCAGGTCCGAACGCATCACCTGTTCATCGACTTCAAGGCGGCAAACGACAGTATCGACCGCACAGAGCTATGGAAAATTATGGACGAAAACGGCTTTCCTGGGACTTATCAAAGCAACGATGGACGGTGTGCAAAACTGCGTTAGGGTTTCGGGTGAACTATCCAGTTAATTCGAGAGACTTCGACAAGGTGACGAACACTCATGCCTACTATTCAACATCTGTCTAAAAGGTGTAATGCGACGAGCCGGGCTCAACAGCCGGGGTACGATTTTCACAAAATCTGGTCGATTTGTGTGCTTTGTGGACGACATGGACATTATCGCAAGAACATTTTGAATGGTGGCAGAGCTGTACACCCACCTGAAACGCGAAGCAGCAAAGTTCGGACTGGTGGTGAATGCGTCGAAAACAAAGTACATACTAGTAGGCGGAACCGAACACGACCGGATCCACCTTGGAAGTAATGCTACGATTGACGTGGATACCTTCGAGGTGATGGAAGAACTTGTCTACCACGGATCCTTACTGACGGCTGACAACAAAACGAGTCGCGAAATTCGAAGGCGCATCATCAGTGGAAATCGTGCCTACTACGGGCTCCAGAAGAAACTGCGATCTAAAAAGATTCACCCCCGCACCAAATGCACCATGTACAAAACGCTAATAAGACCGGTGGTCCTCTACGTACACGAGAAATGGACCATGCTTGAGGAGGACCTGCAAGCACTAGGAGTTTTCGAGCAACGTATGTTAAGGACGATCTTAGGCGATGTGCAGGAGAATGGTGTGTGGCGGCCAAGGATGAACCACGAGCTCGCTGCACTCTACGGCGAACCCAGCATCCAGAAGGTGGCTTTAGTCGGAAGAATACGGTGGGCAGGGCATGTTGCAAGAATGCCGGACAACAACCCTGCAAAGTTGGTGTTCGCTACTGATCTGGTAGGCACAAGAAGGCGTGGATCGCAAAGAGCACGATGGCGGACCAGGTGGAGCGTGATCTGGCAAGCATTGGGCGTGACCGAGGTTGGAGAGCGGCAGCCGCAAACCGAGTATTGTGGCGTATTATTGTTGATTATGTCTTATCCTAAATGTGATGTTGAACAAATAAATGTATGTATGCATGTATGTAAATAGAAAAAATCAGATGGTTATGCGTCAATCTTTTGTTTTCGAGTAGCACGAATCGAAGGATGATGAGATGAAAATGGGATTGGTAACCCTAAATACTATACATGTATCGAGGTCTTCTATGATGAAAGGAGTTAGCTTATAAAATGCTAGCAACGAAGCTTTGAAGAAAAATGCAGTTTTAGAAATCGCTTAGGTAATGGACGATGTGGCGGAATTGGCATTCGAACTATCTTGAGATCAATTTGCTTATAAAGTTTCCAATCAATTACCATATTTCTCGTAAACCAAGTTACTGAATTTTTTTTGAAATAAAGAAAAATGCTATATTGCATAAAAATCATCAAGGTTTCTGATCCGGTGTTAATTTTCACTTTGTCCCGTTTTATCACAATAAATCAAATTTAACGTAAAAGTCTGGGTTCCGAATTAGTTTACCTTTTTAATCGTATAAGGTGTGGCCCAGATAGATTTGGAACATAGACTATTGCGTATATTTCGGATATAAATTAACAAAATAGTATTCTGTTTTAACAATAATGTTCGACTTTATGTGAACTTCAGAGGGAAAATACAATAAAAAAATATCATCTCGATTACGATTTCCCGAACTTTTCCCGGAATACGTTTCATCAACCGGCGCACGTTATTCACATCCATCGTTTTGGCAATCTTATTCCTCTTGGTTCTCAATTATTTGATGCCTTTGATGACACTGCTATTCACCTTCAGCTTCATGATAGCCCAAAATCTCTCTATTGGTCTGAGCTGGGGACAGTTTGGTGGGTTGAGTTCTTTCGGGATAAACTAAATCCCGTTGGTTGCATACCACTGTAGCACTGTTTTACTGTTGTTATTATTATAGGGAACACATAAGATATGATAAGATATACGAGTTCAACCTGTCTCACTTATTTCATTTGACCAAAAACAGTTTGAAAAGCTTCATTGCCTCACATTAGCCTACCAAAGTAATGGGAAAACGGGATTTGGCCAGAACGTATCTTTTGTTTTCCAAAAAAGGAGAAAACATTCATATATTAACCTGAACCTAAAAGTATACCATAAGATAGCTCTTGAGCTGAAGTATCGTACCAACTGTCAAGTTGAGTTGATAACGTTGACATCGCAGACAGATTTAACTTTGTTCGGCCCGATTGGCCAGCAATAGGCTATTAGGCCAAAGTTGTTATCCACCCTACTCAGAGCATTCTCCCCCTTTCCTTCGAAACAAAACAAAAAATCTCTACAGACATTGCAATTATAGGTTAAACATATTCAATAAAAAAAACTTTTATTATTTTTGCGTCCACTTCTTCTTGGAACCTCAACTCAAACCTTACCAGAATGCTCTCTTTTGCCCATTTATTACCATTCGCAATTGTTTCTAATTTTACGGTAGTCGACCCAAACTACCGTACACGGTTCCAGAAAAAAAAAATCTGTCATTTGGCTTAAATGTCCGTCACCAGGGACAGTTTGCAAAGGCTTGCTTTCATTTTTCCTTACCTTTCTTCGGGAATTTCTCCGCTCCTTTCCTCCCTAATCCTTCGCTGCGTGTATTGACTTTCATCCGACAGCCGTTTACAGCTCAATCTGTCACCATATAGTTCGGTTCGTTAGTTTTGCGTCGTCCCTCTTTCCATTCGCACTCAATCACAACCTGGTTTTGAGCAATATTTCTGCATTGTCCCGTCCGTAAGGCAATCTGTGGAAAAAGGATGTCGCATTGTGATCCTCCGACCTCTGTAAGGTATGTAAGAAATGTGTACCTCGCTCCTCGTCGGTCTGCCACCATTCACACAGAAACCATCGAAAGTGCAGTCCTCGTCGGTAGGTAAATCGTTCCCATCCTCGAATCAGGAGGCATGCTGTTTTTCGGCAGCACAAAAATCCCCCGTTGCGTGTTATGGCAACAAAGGTGATTGTTCGCTCAAAGTCAAATTATTAAGAAAAACTTCTGAAATAAGCCAAAGGACCTGCGGGGTGCGTGAAACAAAATCAAGACATATTCTAGCGGCAACCGTTGGATTCTCGGTATCCTACAAAGTAAACCAGCAAAAAGTCAAATTCAATCAATTCTTCCTGGCATCGTTGTACGCGATGTAATAAAATTGCGAGCAACGAAGGACCACTTTTTTTCACTCTTAGACAATTGTTCCGATCACGCGGCATGAGCTCCCGTTCAATTTGCCTAACTAGCGGGTCTAATTCAATTTTCCACTTCATTAGCGAATTCAGCTATCGACAGCGCATGGATCCACGGCAATTCCCACCAGCGGGAATTTTCGTGGATTTACATGGTGTTGGAAATCGTGCCGGGATGGTCGTCGGTTGCCACGGGGCTTTCCACCGAGACGTAGAATGCTCTAATTTATGCAACCAATATACACACTCTGATCGCACGAACCGCTGTCAATATAAATGTGTCTGAGATTTTACTGTTCTCTTTTTTTTCTCGACATAACGAGGGGCTTTCCAACATAGACGGTACTTTGATATGAGCACATTTGTTTTGAAGATTTCTTGAAACAGTACATCAAATCTACTCGATTTATTGTTGTTATGATCTGGTAGATTGGTCATTAAAAATTGCCTTTTCTTTTTAAAATGACCTTTCTTTTTTACTTTATGATAGAAATATCAACTAGCAAATAATAAGAAATACACACAATCGGTGAAAGAGACGTGTGGAAAAATAGACACAAATAAAAAACAATGGCCGATTGGCCATACGCCCACAGAGTAGATGGATTCCACTGTGTGAATCTTGGTAGCTGGATCATCGGCAAAATTTTGTTGATTCTATGGTGCTCCTGTAAACATATTATTATTTTCACTGAAATATTGATTACATAACAATTACCGTGCAATCGGCTGGGTGTCTCGCGGAAATAGATAAGGAAAAAGTAGAGCTGGCATCAAATAACAATTTTGCTAATATTTCGGCAGTTCGGCAATTTTTTACAGAAATTCACACTGCCAAGTTCGAAAGAAAGATGAAGTTCGTAAATAACTAGGTAGCAGAAATTAACGAATAAGTTATTGAGTATGGTGCATGATGATGTTTTCGTTGTACATCATATGTGATTTAAATTCAAAACGATGATAATTCATGATTTCTAGACAAAATCGTCAAAAGGTCGAAAGTAACATTTGTAAACAATGACTTAAAACGTAAATTTCCTAGAAATACCAAGTAGCTAACATCTATATCCACTTCCGACGGGAAGATAATAACTCCCTGTATCTGTTTCTGGTACGATTTTGTTTGTGGGAGCAAGCAGATCCCAGAAAAATACGCTAGAAGTCATTGTTTACTAATGTTACTTTCGACCTTTTGACTATTTTATCTAGATTTTTTAAACCTTTTCCAATTTGATACCAAAACGACACCGGGGTAAAACACTTGTTTAATTGCTCAATATGCACCCCAAAATTGGGGTAAGACGCACAACAGCACTGGGATATGATGCACCACATTATTGGGATAGCATGCACCGCTTGAAAAAAGTAAAAACACTACTCTAAAAAGTTACTCATTTGAGGTGTAAAGTTGATACATATCGCCACGTCCTCTTTGCTCAGTATGGCACTCAAGCAGCTTAAGAGAATAGAATAAAGACGTTGCGCAAAACGTTGTGATATGTTTCCAACTCCTCATTGTATACACGACTTAGAAAAAGTACCCAAAGGACAAGTTAAGTGTGGAAGCATGTTGGTTCTAATTGTGTTTATATACCATTGGGTTCAAACTACTTACTTTTGGGTAGAATTTAACCAGAAATAAGTTATTTATACCCAACGTTGAATTCATACATTTAACCGCTCTACTGGGTATTTTTTTCTAAGCGTGTAAACGTATACATAACGCCACTGTGCGTTCTGCCCCAGTTTTAGTTTTGCATGGTTTTGTCTAAATATTCTGAAAATACGTGGAAACTCTAAACGCCTTCCTTCCGCTCTATTAAATTTCCTGCCATTGTGTCCCAGTTATATTATCCTTTTGTTTCCGTTCTACTTGTATCTGCCCAGCAAGCTGTGGTCACCCATCTGATTCTTAGTTCCTGAAAGGGACTACAGGGACCAAGGATTTGGTAGAAGTCGCAACCATGAGGAGTCAACTAATACCTGAAACAAGTTACCTGCCTAGCCCCTTCCAAACGATGACCCGATAACCTCGAGCTAGTAACGAGTAATTGCACCCCACTTAACTGAAATCGAAAAGTAAAGCATTGTAAATAATAATATTGAACCTCGGCTCCGCAAAGTGTTACACGTGCCTGAGCCTAACAAATAAACAAACTGATTAAAAAACAGGTGTGTCTTACAGTTGTATTGATTTTTTTAGATAACTTGACAACAAGGGGCACCATGTCTGTTTATGTTTTAGAAACGTCAGTCCAGTTCCATTTTAACCACAAACAATTTTACACCACAACAATGTGCGGGATATGTTCAAAAACACTCCTGTCTTACGCTGACGCAACACGCGTTCAGAGTGAAGTTTCTTGGCCAGAATGTGCTTACCCCGAGGACTATTCGTGTTTTGATGCCAAAGTTTAACGCCACTCGGCTTTTTTTTCTCAACGTTGAGAGTTGTTTTGGCGTAATGCACTGTCGCTAAATTCGGCCAAAACAGAGGAGGGGTACTATGCTTCTGATCTAAAGGCAGCAACCTCTCCTGCAGACACTCAGATCGATAGATTTCCACATTGATTATTCCGACAGTGTAATAAATGGTAGACTTCGTACACGGAAGAAAAAAAGTACCGATTTGAGCAGTTGCGTGTGGGAAGCCAATTTTGGGTATAGCTGTGTTAACGTACCTGTTGTGTATAAATGGGGTAAATTCTACCCAAAAGTAAGTTATTTATACCCAACGGGTCGGTTAACACAACTTTACCCAAAATTGGCTTCCCACACGCAACTGTTCAAATGGGTACTTTTTTTCTTCCGTGTACGGCAGGAACATATTGCTTGCCGTATCAGCACTTTTCGATCACATTTTTCCACTTGAATCGACCTGTCTGCATCGCTTACATCCTCCCCTACGACGGCAGTGTTCTATTGTGGACCTGGAAGGTGTTTTGAATCCTCTTTGACATAGGTCTCGACGTTCTTACAAATACATGCACCCGGTTACTGCAAAATTCGGGAATACAGTTTCCGGACCATTGTTGCTGCGTATTGCTTCTGTTCTGCACTTTTCTGCTTCTTGTAGGTCTTCAGGTTGTTCCGTTTCTTGATACGTTGAATCATTCCAACACTGGATCCCGCTTTATTGGTCAAATTACGTATCAACATTGATTTGTTCTTCCGAGTTAAAGCTACCACTTTCTGAACCAATTAAACGTTGGAAGATCCGGATGTTCTGCCTCTTCTTGGGAGTACATCCAAAGAACAGTGTTCCCCAGTCTTGGTTATGATGGATTTTACACTTTACCTTACCTTACCAATCAGGCTAGGGCCTGTGTGTCCCTTGCTGTACATAGAAGTCGTCTCCATTGCACTCGGTCCATGGCCAGCTGTCGCCAGCCGCGCAGTCTGCGAAGTGTCCGCAGATCATCCTCCACCTGGTCGATCCACCTTGCGCGCTGCGCACCTCTTCGTCGTGTTCCAGTCGGATTATTGACGAGAACCATTTTTGCCGGGTTGTTATCCGACATTCTGGTGACATGCCCGGCCTATCGTAATCGCCCGATCTTCGTGGTGTGGACGATTGTAGGTTCTCCTAGCAGCTGATGCAACTCATGGTTCATTCGCCTTCTCCACGATCCGTCTTCCATCTGCACTCCGCCGTAGATTGTACGCAACACCTTCCGTTCGAAAACTCCAAGGGCGCGTTGGTTCTCTGCGCGCATAGTCCACACTTCATGTCCATAGAGGACTACCGGTCTAATCAGCGTTTTGTAGATGGTTAATTTCGTGCGATGGCGAACTTTTTTCGACCGGAGAGTTTTGCGGAGTCCAATATAAGCACGGTTTCCTGCCATAATACGCCTCTGAATTTCTCTGCTGGTGTCGTTATCGGCGGTCACCAGTGAGCCCAAGTACACGAATTCGTTGACCACCTCGATTTCATCGCCGTCGATACAAACTCGAGCTGGGAGACTCGTCGTTTCTTCCCTAGAGCCTCTTCCTAGCATGTACTTTGTCTTCGATACGTTAATGGCCAGTCCGATCCGTTTGGCCTCAGCCTTCAGTCGAGTGTACATTTCTGCCACCTTCTCAAAATTCCGTGCCATGATGTCGATGTCATCGGCGAAACCAAGTAACTGGCCGGACTTTCTGAAAATCGTGCCACTCGTGTCTATCCCCGCTCTTCTTATTACACCCTCCAAAGCGATGTTGAATAGCAAGCACGAAAGACCATCACCCTGCCGTAACCCTCTGCGAGTTTCAAAGGGACTCGAGAATGTCCCTGAAACCCGTACTACGCACATCACTCGATCCATCGTTGCCTTGACCAATCTTGTCAGTTTGTCCGGAAAACCTTATTCGTGCATACTCTGCCATAGCTGATCTCGATCAATTGTGTCGTACGCTGATTTGAAATCGATAAACAGGTGGTGTGTGGGCACATTGTATTCGCAGCATTTTTGCAATACTTGGCGGATGGCAAACACTTGGTCCGTAGTTGCGCGTTCGCCCATAAATCCTGCCTGATATTGCCCAACGAACTCTCTTGCAATCGGTGATAGACGGCGGCATAAAATTTGGGAGAGTACCTTGTAGGCGGCGCTTAACAATGTGATCGCGTGGTAGTTGCCGCACTCCAACTTGTCGCCCTTTTTATAGATGGGACACACGACTCCTTCCATCCACTCCTCCGGTAAAACCTCTTCCTCCCAAATCTTGGTAATGACCCAGTGCAGCGCTCTCGCCAGTGCTTCACCACTGTATTTTAGAAGCTCACTTGGCAGTTGGTCTACGCCAGCGGCCTTGTTGTTTTTCAGCCGGCCGATCTCCTCCATAATCTCCTGCAGATCTGGAGCCGGGAATCTATCGTCTTCCGCGCGTGCTTCCAAGGTCAGTACCATGCCACCTTCGTTCTCTGCCGCATCGCCATTTAGATGCTCGTCGTAATGCTGCCGCCACCTTTCGACCACTTCACGCTCGTTCGTGAGAATATCCCCGTTAGTATCTCTGCACATGTCGGCCTGTGGCATATGGCCTTTGCGAGAGCGGTTCAGCTTCTCGTAAAACTTCCGTGTGTCCTTAACGCAGTACAGCTCTTCCATCTCTTCGCGATCTCGTTCTTCCTGCTGGCGCTTCTTCCTCCGGAAGACCGAGTTTTGTCTGTTCCGCGCCCGTCTATATCGCGCCTCGTTCGCTCTTGTACGGACTTGCAACATTCTCGCCCTTGCTGTATTCTTCTCCTCCTTTAACTGAACGCATTCACTGTCGAACCAGTCATTCCTTCGGTTCGGTGCCGCCGTACCTAGTGCTGCTGATGCGGTGATACATATGGCGGATCAGCCATCTTCAAGAGTAGCGGCGCCTAGCTGCTCTTCCGTTGGTAGTGCTGCCTCTAACTGCTGCGCGTAGCTTAGGGCCACTTCGTTGTCCCGCAGCCGCTCGATGTTGAGCCGCTGCGTTCGATTTCGACGCGTGTTAGCCACAGTCGAAAGTTTTGAGCGCATGCATACTGCTACTAGGATGGATTTTACACTCGCCTGATGAATTCCAAAGCACTTCGACGATTGTCGCATAGTTACAACCTTTTCTCGTAGCCATGTGTCCAAAACCTGGACTTTTCTATGTATTCTATGTCTATGTATTTTTTATTTCTATGAGCGAAATTTTGAAAACGAAGACTTTAAAATGTGCAACCAAGTAAACAAACGAAGATAACAGTCAAAAGAACACGGGACGACGGGAAAGTAGCTGGTTCAGGGGTTGTATTCACCTCAAACGAGTACTTCGTGGTTGCAAAGGTGAATGGAAACCAACCCTAAGGGCCACATCCTGCTTGAGGCCCTGGCTATGCTTAACGTAGACCTGGCTAACATAGGTATAAAAATACCTACCCTAGAAACGGAACAAGGTCGATCATCGAGGTGGCGATCTGAAGCCCTGGGCTTTCGAGCAACTGGAGGGTTGAGAATGGCAACACCCAAAGGTTCGTTTTAGTATCGTCCACAATATTAGGAAGCGTACGAGGGGAAGAGTACCCACTTCATTTGCCCGCAGATGAACGACATTTCAACTTTCAACAAAAAAGTACACTAAGGTCTTTTTTACACGGTTTATTTTCGGCGCTTACTCCAGAACGGAACAACTTATTAACCTAATTCGAATCACATTTTACGTTTTGGGCAAAAAGTGGGTAGTTTTCTGCGTTATCTAATGCACCTAAAGGAAATGCTCGATTTGGCAGAAAAAAATGGTTTTTTTTTTTAATTTAAGCCAGATAACGCCGGCATCAAGCCTGTTGTATGAAAGATTGTAAACATTTTTGTATGGCGTATCAAAGACTACAACCAATTGCGTTGTTTACGCCTCCTTTGGCTTGAAATAGAACGAGGGAAAATTTTACGCACTTTTTAAAATTAATTATTTTATTCTGTTTGCCTAAAACCCTTCCCGTATCCTTTGTTCTACAAAAAACACTTAACTTTCACGAATCTTTGGACACTTAATGTAGCAGAGAGCATAACTTTTCATAAACAAAATTTTAAGAAATTAACGCCTGTATAAGAAGAGATTCAATTTTCGAATGGATAGAAAAAAAAGAAGTAATTCAAAACAAAACAAACTTTCATTGATTTTTGTATTTACATATGATTTTACAAAAATGATTCAACTGCCTGACGGGCGGACTTACGGCTGTTTTTCTAAAACTGTGGGCATAGCCATCGACAAAACAGATGTTGGCATATTTTTCAACTCTCTGATCGCCTTATTGATGACTTCCTTTTCGGTTTTTGCGACAAAATTGTTCTTCAGATCAATTCCAAATCAGACATATCCAGTCGGTAGCAACAGGGGCACATTGGGGTGGTAGTTTTGGCATTCTCAGGGACGACTGAATTTTTAAACGGTCCATTTCCTCTATCGACCGCTTTGCGTAACGTGTCGAGGCCAGATCCACCCAAAACAGGACATCGCCTTTTGGATGATGAATCTTAATAAAAGCCGTATCTTTCGGTAAGCACTTTGGTCTGTACACCTTCCCGTTGACCGCAAGTTCTGGAAAATGAAAGCGGCTTTGATATAACCTACTCACTGGTTGTCAGTCACAAGAGGACCTTCTTTTGGAACCTCTTGTGGGAAATGTACTTCACGTCACTGCTCATCTCCTGGCGGAAGTGAAATAGTAGGTCCCCTGCTAGTCATTGCCATCTAGCATCAGGCACGTCTCGTTTTCCATGATCCATGATCACGCTTCGCAAGGTAGACGCTTCTTTATGACGATGTCTTTGTGGATTGATAGTACTGTCGACTTTTTGTGGATTGATTGTACTCTGCTGTTGAAGCTCCTTGAGGTATTTGAATGTCCATCAGTACCAGAAATTTTGTACCTTTTGCTGAGCGAATTTGGTCCAGGCGATTGACAGAGAAATCTCGTCCAACTCCGGAAGAGATTGTAGGCTTGAGCTCACCAAAAAATGTCCTGGGGCAAGGGCTTCAAAGTCATTAGGGTGAGTTGATGGATTCTTCGATCTCTATTAACACTGTTTCCAGATCCTCTTGCAGCAACGAACGAGTTCCTATTTGTCGAATGAGGTGCTATTTAGGTGGTGAATGAGGTGCTATGGCGAATGAGCTGCGAATGAGGTGCTTTATTTGAAGTATTATATATGAACAGTGCTGTAAAGGCTTTGATGGGAGCTGAGTGGCGAATTTTAGACTTTATAAACACCGGGTCACAGTAATCTATTCAGGTTGAAGAGAATGTGCTGCTGGGGGTGATCCGAGCAAATGGAATTTGTCCTACAGGTTTTTTGATTGGACGAGGATTGGCACGAGTACAACGGTGGCAGTTCTAAATTGTACTCCGTACTGCCCTTCTGCCATTAGTTGGCTAGAAGTAATTACGCAACACGGCAAGTGTGTGCAATATACAACCGTGCAATAGTTTGCGGTGATAGGATGTCAGGAGCAACCGAATAAAATGGTGAAATACAGGTAGAAATATAGCATGTTTTGTCTCATTGGGTTGAGCGGAGAGTCTCAGCCGACCACCGACTTGAAAAAACCGGAGGAATCCACGAATGGGTTCAATAGTTTTAGTGTGGATCGATTTAGTGTGAACCAGCTGTCCTTTCTTCAGCGCTCGAAGATCATTTTGAAAGCACTCAGATCGAACCATCTTGATGAGGACAATCTTTGAGGCCTCCATCTCTTTGGTGGATAAAAATTGTCATCTCTGTGGTGTAGTTCTCCTTTTGTTTCTTACGAGCATTGTTAACGAATCTAAAGCAATAGGTAATCGTTCGTACCAGACGGTGGATGAAGAAAATCTGGTGATTGCGTAACAATCTTTTGTTCAGGCTAAGAAACCTCTCCCTCCCGGAACCAATCAGATACATATCTCCAAAGTTCGCTCGTTGTGAACTGCTCCACTGCCATTCCACGGGAAACGATATCAGGCAATTCGTTGACCAAATTCGTCCATTTGGTTTGGATATCGATAGGAACCTCCTCATCCCATTCCAAAAAGAGCATCCATCACTCCTGCAACAATATTTTCACTCGGATTACTATTGGTGCAATCAGGCCAAGTGGGTCATAAAAACGCAAAATTTCTGACTGACACGCTGTCCACTAGAGTTGGTGACGATTCGCCCAAATTTATCCGACCATCCTTTATGAAGGTGTAGAAGTGTTCAGCGCCTATAATCAAATCTATTCTTCTGGACACATTGTCGTCAGGGTCGGCGAGATCAATGCCCTTGGTAACGGACCAATTGTTCTATAGGATTGTAACCACAGGTAGATCAGTGGTAATGTTTCGTATGATCAAGCAATCTAAAGGAACCAAGAATTTATCGAGTCGTGATGGAATTTCGGTTGAAACCGAGCCAACAGCCAACGATTCATCGACTCCGAAGATAGGTTGATTCACTAGGCGGCGAACCAATCGCAATTGTTGGCAGAGGCGATCACTCATCAAGCAGCACTGAGAACCCGAGTCCAATGATGCTCGCGCTAAGTGCTCTCTTCCGTATCGATCCAAAATGATAAGAGCGACTGTAGATAAGAACACATTCACGCTACGAGGGTCTGATACCGAGTTCAGTTTATGTAGAGATCGTCTCGCTTTCCCATCGTGCTACATTGGCGGTTGGACGCGGTGGTTGACCTTGACTTTGATTAAAGTTTCCATTGCCAGTCAGGAATGACTCGAATCCAGGATGCAGCAAGGAGTGATGGCGCTTGTTGCGGACACGACAAGTAAACCTGGATGGACATTTACGGACGAAGTGATATTCTCGGAAGCAGTTACTACATATTTCCTAAGTAGCACACTACGAACATAATTAGTTGCAGCAACTTTATTATGACTAACAAAGGCAAACTTATGTTTTTCTCAACTTAATGGCAACATGTGTGCTACTAGGGTTTCTTGGCATTCACGACGTTTTGCCTATCCTTCGGTGACATTTTCTCAAAAACGGGACAATTTACCAGCAAATGTTGTTCGCTGCAGGAAGGTAGTTTTCTGTTGCAGCATAGGTATTGACGTGAGACAATAGAGGACCTTGGGATGTCTTTGAATCCTTGCAGGGGAGATTGTGTTTAGTTTGGAGTGATGGTGCGAATTGATCTGCAGTCATCAATAGGGATTTAAGTGTAAATATTTTCTTGGATAGGTAATCGTTCAGGTTGCTGTATGTAGGATCATTACCAGCAGATACGAACTCTTCCCAATCCTTGAGGGTTTGCTCATCGACCCTTGTGCTAAAAAGTTGAACGAGCAAGCTTCTCCAATGCACTGTTGGTTCACCTAACTGTTCCAGAATTTTAACATGTCGTTGGAATGCTTCTACAACGACATAATGTTTGGAAGCGGACTAAGCTAGCATTTTTGGTTGAAACGTTATCGCTTGCAAATGTTTCTTGCTCAACAAATATTTATTGGAACACCTATCCAACAGGGATTGCCATGCCACTCTGTAGTTTGCCGCGGTGATTGTCAGAGACTCAATCTACCGAAAGGCATCACCTCTTAAATAAGAACGGAGATCCTGGAATTTTTGAATATACGAGATGTCAGCCGAAGAATGGATTAGGGAACTAAATGATTCGAGCAACGTTAACCATTCGTTCGAATCTCCATCAAACTGCGATAGTGGGTGTTCAAGACGTCGACACTGTCGAGCTCTTCTAGTAAGTAGAGCTTAATTGCACTGGTTCAATTTGTTTCGAGACCTTAGTTCTTGTTTCGACACTTTAATTCGTTGTTTCGACACTTTAGTTCGTTGTTTCGACACTTTAGTTCGTTGGTTCGACACTTAGTTCTGGTTTCGACACTTAGTTATTTGTTTCGACACTAGCAGTAGCCCGGAAATCTCTAAGACGCTGAAATATGGCTCCCAGAGCCTTTGGTCACACTCAAGTCCACAATTCGTCGGAATGTATGTCAAATTGTCACAAATGTTCTTCAAACTAGGTCAATCTAGAATTTGAGTAGCACGCTTGCGAATAAAACGTGATCTCGCCTTGACTAACTTTGTGAAACTAATGTATTTTCTTTTGTGCGCACAAATTTTATACATTTCATTATTTACATAAGACTATATACATCAAAGCTGGGAGAGAACTCCACATTTACATTTACTGACAAATGGTAATTATATGTATATTCGACATTTACATACTGCCGGCTCGGTCAACACACGGTCGATACTGACGACGACGACAACGATGATGATGTTGCTGATATCTCGTTACCCACACGCTCGTCCCTGCGTCGATGACGATTAATCTTGTTATTCGTGACTGCGGTAGGGTAGGTTGGTTCATTGTTGGCCCAATTTACTTTGAACATCCTCCCTCCGCACAGTGGGGCAGCGAACCCAGTGGTGTGGCCAAAACCTCTAGCGCCGCGGATATGCTTCCTACAGGTTTGCAGTCTTTGAGAAAGTTTTTCAGTGGAAAAAGCGCCATCTTTTGGCGGTTTTGATTAGTTCATATTTCTTCCGCATAGGTGGCGCTAGATTCTATCTTTTAAACGGAGCGTCCTAGAAGGATGGTTTTTTGGACAAAATTGTTTATTGGATCATGTTAAGAAATATTGCCCAAGACGTCAAAGAGCTATCTTACACACAAAAAAATATATTGGCCAACTTTTAAAAAATTCCACAAAAAGTCATTTTTACTATTTTTTGGCGAATAAAGGTCTACAATATAAACTGTAAACGGTGAAATATTGTCGCATTGCTGCAACTGGTTCATTTCAGACACATTTTGCGATATATCATCCATAAATACAAATATATTTACAGTAATGTTGTAAAATGGAGGTGTTTTCGAATAACAATTACTCAAAATATAGCAAAAAGTAGCAGCCAAATTTTTGGGAGAGCTTAGTGTAAATGTGGTTGGATATTTTTAAGCATGTAGTTCAACAGGGAACTGCAGGGCTTTTTGTAAATTCCTTGCACGAACCACTTTTGCAATCGACAACAACATGGTGATTGCTGAAGCAATTTACGCACAAACGAAGCTCTTTCACTCGCTGGAACCGTTGCGATGGAGATTTTGTAAGAAAAGAACGGCACTCGTTGATGTAATGTGCACCTGAACAATGGAAACAAGCGAACCTCTTCTTCGAGTCATCTTCTCTAGTATTCACAAACACCTTCGGAAGCTGCTTGACACTAATGGGCTTGTTGCAGGCACGAGAAGGGCAAACATACTTTTGCATATTAAAACTAATAAATGATACATTAAAAAATTAAAATCGTTCCACAAAAAACGCATTCATGCCCCTTAAAACTCTGGTCGATATCCATAATAAAATGGTTATGATCCATAAAATTTATCAATGTGATCCATAGTTTATACAAAATTTAGCAATAAAATATCAAAAATGTTCCGTTATATATCTAGGGTATGATCAATAAAATTGTATGGATTACCCATAAACATATAGCGAATGTTCCGTAAAAGGTTCAAAATCATTCCTTAAAGTTGTAATATTGATCCACAGAATGTAACATTTGTGCACTAAAATACGTGCACATGATTCATAAATAATTGAAAATGTTCCATAAATAAATTTTCTATGACCATAAAACAATTGATAATATTCTATAATCTCATATAAATGATCCGTAGCAAATTATTCTTATAGAAAATTTTCTCAACTACAATTTTTCCAAACATTGGTTTTCAGAAAAAAAAAAAAATCAAACAGCTCCTCAGTTAGACACACTAAATTGTACAATGTGACATAGTAGCCACGATTTGTTATGATGTACTCCAAGTGCTAGAAATATCAATGTTGCCTGCTGAGCAGTTGAGGATTGAAGAACTAAGGAAGTAGAAAGCGGTCGAAGTTTCCGATATCGTCTTCAAGTTAACGACTGATTCAAGCATTTGCCCGGTATAATGCAAACGGAGGATGTTTTTTGTAGTTAGGTCTGACGAGCGATAGCGAGTTGGACGGCACGCGTTTGCCCGGCATAATTTTATAAAAAAAATCTTAAATAACAGTTTGATCAAGCCTTATATTTGACATGTAGAGTAACTGTCCCCATATTAATCTCATTGTTCCTTTATTCATCCTACGATGAATCAAACAATTGGGCAGTTGAAGGATCGCTTTCGTTTTCTAATAATGTTTGCTTACTCTTAATAACAACAACAAACATTACTAACTAATCCTGTCACCTGTTCATTGTTTAATTTCAAGTAGGATGAATTGCAAAGTGATGAGATTAATATAGGAAAATCTTCCCTAGTTCTTTACATGCAAGAGTTCTCTTTAACAAATTTTTTGGGAAACATGTGTCGCAGTTGCGGTCGTAAAAAAACATGAAATCGCGAAAGTAAATCAGCTCTCTGAAAAATTGAAATTCTTCTAAAAAACAATCCTTCTTAGCTAAAGAAACGGACATGTTAATAGATCTGAGTAGTAGCGCAGTCAAGGATCGATTTCCCCGTAGCCAAAATTAAAAACAATATAAACCCAACATTGTAATAATTCTGGCACAATTTATGGATCCTACATATTATTTTAAATGCCCAAAGTTTAATTCCTATGGGCCAAATTTAGAAGCTTGTGGTTAATTTTTCAAAACTATCATGGATCATTGACGATTGGATCAATAATTTATTGATCATGTGTATATATTTAATTTCACAAAGGTTACATTCTAAGGATCAATTTTACAACTTTAAAGAATGATATTGAACCTTTTATGGAACATTTGCTATATGTTTAAGGGTAATCCGTACAATTCTATTGATCATACCCTAGATATATAACGGTACTTTTTTGACATTTTATTGCTAAATTTTATATAAATTACGGATCACATTGATAAATGTTATGGATCATATCCATTTTATTATGGATATTGACCAGAGTTTAATGGGTCATGAATACGTTTTTTATGGAATGAATTTCAATTTTTAATGGATCATTTCTTCAGTTTAAAGGTGCAAACTTAGGGCTGCCCACGAGAAGTAGGTTTGTGATCCAAATTTTCCAAGATTCGGCACCTGTTTTGCAGAAAATCGACCATATCCTGCCACTTCACTAAACTGGTACCGGTAATTTGGGATTCAAAATCCTTATGGGTTTGTTTGTCCAACTTGGAGGCGACAATGTGAACCACCATTGACTCCGAAAGCGAATCGAGGTTTAATTTCAAAGACGACAAGGCTCGAAGATTCTTCTGTACAACATTCACAAGATCACGAAGGGATGAAGAAGATTCACTGGGTATCGGTTTTACCTGAAAGATTTCAGCAAGATGACGATCGACTAACCAGCGACGATTTTCGTACCGTGCTTCAAGTGCTTTCCACAAAGAAGAGAAAGATTCTTCCGGCGTTTCGATGGTTGCAGCTTCACCAGAGAGACAAGAACGGAGGTAATGCAAACGTTGCTGATCGTAAAGGGTTTCGTTTCGACGGATCAAGAGGTTTAACTGACTACGAAAATAAATCCACTCTTCGTAGTGTCCGCCGAAACGTGGAAGCGTAATATCCGGAAGTTTAATAATCGAATCTGGGAAGGGTCGTTGAGAAACACTTGTATCTAGCTGGGGCTTTGTTTCTGAGGGGGTAGAAAGGGGTTTCAGTTTCTTTGCTATCTGGTACGTAATTTCTCCCAAGAGATCATAAAACTCCTCACTTGTTGCCTCAACAGTTGGAACCTCATCATCCTTAATTAACCCGTACAATTTGGTTTCGGTTTCAAAATAGGATTCCCGTATCTCATCTAAACCCGTTCTGCGGATTTCAAGTTGCAGCGGGTCATCGCCATCCTTGAAAGAGGTCACGAAGGTCAAAATTTTGGTAGCACGTTGCTTCATTGCTTGTAGCGTACGTTGGAACGATAAAATAGACGCCTTTTTCTCAGCCGCCATGCTGAAGGCCAACAATTGGTTTTGTGTTCAACAAAGGAATGCCGATACAATGGCAGTAATGACGCTATCGCAAACAAAGAAAAGGCACCACACGATTCTAGCCTTCCTGCGTTCGACCGGTTGCCAACCGAAATCCTTACCAGATGATCCGGTTCGAAGGCCCTTTGGATGTTCAAGACGTCGACACTGTCGAGCTCTTCTAGTAAGTAGAGCTTAATTGCACTGGTTCAATTTGTTTCAAGACCTTAGTTCTTGTTTCGACACTTTAATTCGTTGTTTCGACACTTTAGTTCGTTGTTTCGACACTTTAGTTCGTTGGTTCGACACTAGCAGTAGCCCGGAAATCTCTAAGACGCTGAAATATGGCTCCCAGAGCCTTTGGTCACACTCAAGTCCACAATTCGTCGGAATGTATGTCAAATTGTCACAAATGTTCTTCAAGCTAGGTCAATCTAGAATTTGAGTAGCACTCTCAGACACAAAGGGAACCGTAAGACGTTCGAATAGAGGTTGCGAATAAAACGTGATCTCGCCTTGACTAACTTTGTGAAACTAATGTATTTTCTTTTGTGCGCACAAATTTTATACATATCATTATTTACATAACTCCACATTTACATTTACTGACAAATGGTAATTATATGTATATTCGACATTTACATACTGCCGGCTCGGTCAACACACGGTCGATACTGACGACGACGACAACGATGATGATGTTGCTGATATCTCGTTACCCACACGCTCGTCCCTGCGTCGATGACGATTAATCTTGTTATTCGTGACTGCGGTAGGGTAGGTTGGTTCATTGTTGGCCCAATTTACTTTGAACAGTGGGATTGTCGGAAGCTTCACACAAATCGAATGATGTATTGCAGGAACTGGTGCTACCGTTTGGTGGCACTGTTCTCTTTTATTTTTTGCCTAATGCTCAAATTTCTTTTCACGAACTCATCCGATTTATCAAACGTTTCATATTTACCTTATATATTCTCGAAGCTCTCCTTAAGCTTGTTCTGTCGATGCAAACGTATCGCTAACTCTTGAAAATCTCGTTCGGGGTCGTAGTTATCCAGGAATTTTGCAATGCGAGTGATGGAGTTGATGCAATTTCGTCGCTTAAGTTCCTTCTGCTTCACCTTCTTTTCCACCGTCTTGTAGGCTGAACGAATTCCAACGAGCAGTTGTGCCTACCCAGAGACAGGCCTTTTCTATTTAATTAGACTGGAGCTTCCAACACAACCTCGATTCACGGAAATGGGTAACTTTGACGCTCAAGGTCGGCTAAAGTGCGACTCAGCGGGTACGCCGATGTGGATGATACGGCAATCAAATTCAATCTGGACCTAAGGATGAAGTCACTATCACAGTGCCTTGCCAGTGCTCCGTATCGTAGGAAACCGATTCCGGAGTGTGAAGGATCCGACACAGTAGCAGCAACCACGTGCCAGCAAACAGCAACAATTGAAATGGTCTGGAATTGATCCAAAAAACGACCCAGGAAGCAGCGTACAATGGGTATGTCCATTCAGATACACACATGTACCTGTTCTAAAACAGACCTTGTATATTTTGTACGGTACTGCAATCCTGTGGGAACTCTTCCGACGGGTGATGGGGTTAGGTCTCAGCGACGTCGGAGCTGATCAATGTGGGCGTTATCCAGACACTCGTGACCCTGGTCACGGAACCAAAAATGTTCTGAACGGGGTCGAACCAGGTGCGTAATTTCCGAACCGATAAACACAGATCACTAAACGACGCGAAAACTTAGCGAAAACTGATTTTATTTCACACAGTAAAAAAACCATAAAGTTTAGTCATATGCAAACTTAATACATATGGTACAAAACTCGTGAGCGGTCTGCCTGAGTGACTATGGCATATAGAGAATAGCCAAAAAATAAAGATATGGCCGGCGTTCTTTCTATACAAAGGCGCACCAATTTGCGTATCATTTAAATCGCATATTGTGATTTAGAAGGAGATGGATTCTGTAGTTAGAATTCATTTTTAAATAACTAGTTAGAATTCATTTTTAACTAACACTAACTTAAATTGAACTAAACTTAACAATTCTAATTTGAGATATATTAAAGTATTCACACTTACAAACCCCTTATTACAATAATCTGAGAAAGGCCAAAAATTTCTCTAATGAAGAATTTTTTTTTTTTTCAACAGCACCGTAGAACCCCTCAACTCATTCTGAGGAAGTAACTACTGGGCGACAAAGCATGTAAAGGTTACTTCCAATCAGTTTAATGCAGAAAGAGAAAGAATAGCAAGGATGAAAAAAATGAACACAAAAACAAGCGTTGTTCAGTCTTCCTATGGAGTAGACTTTCTTTAAAAATTACTGCATATTGAAGGGCGAAAGGAAACTCCCGGCTCCTTGCCATGCATCTCATTTCGACGTTACCCATTGTATGGGAAAATTATGTGTGTTTATTGAACCATTTTTTTTCTCATTTTCCTTTCCCGCGGAGACTTTTAAAAAGCCGCTTCTAAGGGAATTAATGTTTTTGTTCTCGTTCATTATGCACGAACAGTCAGTGACTTTGATACTTTGACGAGAGTACTGTGTCACTCACGCGTCAAATATCTAGATGGTTTGAATTAGTAAAACCTTAGGGCCGTGTCGGTATGTGGGAACGACGAGCAACGATGAGTTACGCGAGATGAAAGGAAACTAGAGTTATATGGGAATGATTACCATAAAGCCTTGGCCCAGACGCGCGGCACTGAAGCCATTATCGTAAATACGGCAGTGAATTGAGTACGGTAAATGATAGAATAAATAAACACGGCCGCATAACGCATTCGTCTTGGGAAAGGCTGGTAGAAGCGAAGGATCGGGAATCTATATCAAAAGAAATAGAGGAGAAAAGAGATGAATGGAACAGATCCGGTCGGTCGCGATGGTTTTTCATTACAAACAAGTTGCGATCTACGGGTAATAAAACGCGTAAATGCAGAGGCAGTCTCCCATGTGGCCAAACAAAGTTGGTTAAAATAAACAGTGGTGGGCAATGTGAGCTGACAGTGGTATTATTCTGGATCGCAGTTGGTTTGGCAATGCAGAGAAAATATTTTCTATTTATCCTGAGTGCTATACTTTGATCTAGAGGAAAGGAAATGATTTGTTGACTTGAAATTGGCTCTGCGATTGATCGTTTTGCAAAGTTTTGTAAAATTATGCTTTGAAATTCATAAATCATTCACTTAGAACGTCACAACACATATGAATGACGAAAAAACAACCGAAACATATGAAGAAATGTATTTGTCATAATACCACCTACGGAGCAAGACTCATTTAGTATTGTCATGCTGGCCAAAATTTTGAGAAAATTACTTCCTTTCCGTTTTGTGTGAAGTTTGCCACCAGTATGCATATCTTTTGTCCAGCAGTCCCACAATGCTCTCAAGAAACTTCGGTACGCATGTTAGTAAAAAAAAAGTTGTATTTCAGCAAGAATGGATTATATTTTTGCACAGAGAGAATGTTGACAACTGTAGCAACTGCTTGAATGGTTTTTGCAAACAGATATTCGGTCAATGTGCTTCAAACCAATTCCCAAATGCAATGATTAATCACTTCCAGTCATAGAGGAATGATAAGGATTGAAATTTGAATGCTTCATTTTAGTTCTTGGTAAAATTAAACCCGAATGGAACCCGGTTGCGGTGAGCTCGGAGAGGCCACACACATACAGGCACGGTTTAACTTCATCCCCTAGGGAAAACGGGTTTCATCCAAATCGGACATCAGTGTCACATTACGTCCTTCTATGGTGACAACCGCTCTATTGAGTGTCAATCAAATGGGAAATTAATGGAAACAAAGAGATGGTGTTGCATTTTATATGTTATGCTTTGGCGAAGGAAAGTATCCTTTCATTTGCATAAATTATTTCACGTTGTCAACAAGTCGAGCCAAGTTAAACAATCAATGTCTTGTAACGAAACATGAACTTTTTTTTGACGTATGACTTTTTCTTATTTTTCTATACTAGGGCACAATTTCAAAAAATATCTTTTGTGGCCATCACGATAAGCAGTAATGTTTTGAGCGTTGATATCTCAGCCGTTTCTCTAAACTTAATGTTTGCACCAATCGATCGGAAATATTTCTACGCATCGATACACATAATTAAAACTATTGATTAAAGATTGGACTCGGAAAAAATGTGACACTTTGTTTTGGGTAAAACTTTTTATCGCGTGGGTAAAAAATAACGAAATTTTAGAGTGTTGTGTTTATTTGTGCAAAATTTTATTGCGATCTGTCAAGTAGTTTTCAAGATGCATTCGAAACAAGAAGAGCTACGCCATCAAAAAGGCTTGGAATCCACCATTCCACCGTGCCCTGCGTTGTGAAGATGTTCCAGGAGACGAAGACCATCGAGCGGCGCACTGGAAGTGGCCGAAAACCGAAAACGTAATACCCAGCGAAGGCGCGGAAGATAAGGCAGTACTTTAAGAATAATCCGAACCTTTCCACCCGAGACGTGGCCGAAAAGGTCAATTCGTCGAAGTGGTTCGTCCAGCAGACCATGAAACGGGCTGGGCTAGGTGTTTTTAAGGAGCCAAACCGGACTGACAAGCAAAATACGGTGGCCAAATTGCGTGCTGTACCGTG